>JAJMJX010000032.1:0-50930 GCA_030563745.1 Kodamaea alishanica (nom. inval.)
TGACAGAGACTTTAATATCAAGCAAGCGGTGGTATTCTTGGTCCTCTTGGGCAGAACCCAGAGTTCCTCCTCTAATTCCTCTCTGATGTTCATAAGAGCTGTTTCATTTTTAGAAATCTTGTTCCTAGTTGAAACGGAGATTTGTTTATCCTTGGCTTCCGAAGCCAATTGCAAGTTTAATTGCTCTTTTTCAATCTCCAACTTGTTTCTGTTTTCATATCCTTTATAGCTCTTTCGTGTTGAATGGTTTTTTCGACTGAAATAGTTTGGGATTCAGCAATATATTCGCTGATAGCGTGATAAAAAACTTTTGGATCGATGCTTTTAAGTGAATGTGGTTCGTTTGGTTGATAAGTAACCATATCTTCATCTTGGGTGTCCTTTAAGTCTAAAAAGGTAGTCAAAACGGATTCAGGGATCCCTTGCACACGACTCAAGAATTGACTTCAGTTGTAGTCATTGTGATTAGGAATCTCAAGTAAATAATTGATAACACGATCATCTATCTTAATTGAGAAAGAGTACCGAGGGCGGAGCTCCAAATTTAAGATATCCTCGGGAGGGTCATCTTCAGTTGTTTCAATTTCAATTTCTTTACCATGTCGCTTTATTTCATTGGCATGTTGCTTGATAAGATCGGAATCGGTTAAATAAGGGTAAAAGCCTTTGACTTTCATGGCGGCGTGCGTCTTCAGAATGGGACGCTGCAAATCTTTTTTGACATGAATCTTGTAAATATCGATATTGGACAGTTTTTTCAGTGAGAGGGTTGTTTGGATCGCGTGGCGGGTCCTTATCTGGAGCCGAGATAGGAGGTGGGAGAGCTATATGAGCAGTATGGTCAATTTCAGCTGAATTTTTTTTATTGTTTTTTGGCACTTGACTAGTTAAGAGGAGATCGTCATTTCGACATCAAATAGGACTTCGTGGCCAAGTTGGCTAAGGCGTAAGACTGTTAATCTTAAGATCGTGAGTTCGACCCTCACCGAGGTCGATATTTGATGCCTTTATGGCCAAGTTGGTAAGGCACCTCACTAGTAATGAGGAGATCGTCAGTTCGACTCTGGCTGAAGGCATTATTTTTGAAAATCTATTTAATTTTTTTGAAGAACTGAATTTTTTTTTTTAGTTGATAATAATTAATCAATTCAATAGATGACATGAGTAAAGACAGTGAAAATGGAGGAGACGATTTGAAGCAGATATGGAAACTCTTTGAAGATAGTCCCGAGGATATCCAGAAACGAAGACAGCACATCACACAAACAATTCAGAATGATACATCTGTTGATAGCTTCCCCACTCAAGTGTCAATAATCACAGCATTCGATGAGTTATTAGGGTGTTTTGCCCTTGGAGGACAATTACGTAACTTCTACAGGTATGGAGAGCACGATTCATGTTCAAGACAACGAGAAAAGCTTTGGTTTGCAATCAAGAATGGTAGTTTGTATGAAGGGAAAGAGAAACCGGTCCATGAGATGGATGATAAAGAAGTGGACAAAAGAGTCAAGATACAAGAGTTTTATAAGAGACGTTTGATGCAAGACAAGGCACAAGGGCTGTCTGAGGACATCTGGGACGTGAGGAGCGAGCCACTTGCCAATGCGTTCGGATCAAAATGATATATATTGTATAAAGGTAGTGTATAAAATTTATAGGGATGAAGTAAAGTAATTTTCACATAATAACGCAGCCTTTAGTTTCAGGTTCATTATCATTTGCACCCTTTGGCTTTGCATTCAATGCACATCTTGCAGCTTCCGAAAAAGCTTCATTAACACCTCTATTTTTCTTTGCCGAACATTCCAAGTATCTTAAGGCACCAACCTTCTTTGCCACGGCCAAACCTTCATCATAAGTGATCAATCTTTTCTGATGCTGTTGAGATTGATAAGGATTTGATGAGTATGGGTTGACATCTTCTTCAGTTTGTACATCATCTTCTATGCTTCTTAAGTCACATTTGAGGGCAACAAGAACCAATTTCACACCTTCACAATGGTCTGCGATTTCTCCAACCCATTTTGACTGGACATTTTCAAGTGAATCTTGAGAATCTATTGAAAAACACAACATAATACAATGGGTATCCGAATAACTCAACGATCTTAACCTATCGAATTCTTCTTGACCAGCCGTGTCCCATAAAGAGAGTTGGATCGACTGGCCATCGATGAATATATCATGAACGTAATTTTCGAAAACAGTTGGTTCGTAAACTTGGGGGAAATAACCCCTTGTGAAAACATTAAGTAATGAAGTTTTACCACAAGCACCGTCACCAAGGATGACGATTTTTCTTTGAATGGTCTTTGGACCGCCTCCACAAATAGCCATGGTTAGTAGTTGATAAAGAAGATGATAGGTGTTGATTACACGGTTGTTCGTTTCCTAATTGAGATTTAAACGATGCGAAAAAAATACGAGTTACGATGCGAAAAGTTGAAACTGTTGAAATGAGTGAGACAGATAAAGAGTTGAACAAGAGTTGTATCAGATGAAACGACTTTAAAAGACTAATATATTACTACTACTTACTCTCACTATCCATCAAGTCTTCCAAGTACATCGAAGGAATGGTCTTTCTGGTTGATCTTTGTTGGTTGTTCTGGCTGATCGAGTAGTCACTATTGTTACCCTCATTATTGATGTATAAAGAAGGAACCATTCTTTGACCATTGAGTGATATATTTGTGGTTGAACCATGAACACCGCCGTGTAAACTTCCAGCACCACCTGCTTGACTTCCAAATACCGACAAGTTTGTAGTTGATCCCATGTAAACCGAAGATCTCATTCTCTTATGCTGCATGACTTCTGCTGTAGGTGAAACAAACATCTTTGTTAAATCATGTTTCGAAGTCGCACCTCCATTTTCAGATGCATAAATAGTTGAAGTATCTCCTGCAATAGAACCTCCGATTCCACCGGCATTCAATCCAGAAAGCATCGACTTGTTTTGACTCAAGAATGGTAATTTAGAATTGTATTCACTGTTGAAATTTAATGAAGTTGAAGGTGTAATTCCACCATAAACCGTTGTATTATTATTATGATATTTTTCATACATTTGTTTATCATTTGCAAGAGACTTCTTGGCCATTCTAGATGCAGTTAACGAGACGATCAAATGATAAAGAATGAACCCAAGTAAGATGGCACCAACAATAGCACCAACTGCAATGAATACCGTACCTGATGGATTGGTCTGTTTCAAAATATAGGGGTTGTTTGTACTTGGAGGAACCGTCATTGCAGGCGTGGTGTACGATGGGGCGGTGCTGATGGTGCTCAACCCGGGACTACCGATCGAGGGTAACCCACCACCAATCCCTGGCATGTCTCTTTTGTCAATGACCTCTTCTAACATGGTCATTTCTATATGGCGGTATATCTTTCTTGAGTTCTCAAATGGTTTTCTTGGGTCCTGCTGTGTTCCCAGTTGTTTTTTCGCTTCTTCTAGTGGTCTATAATCAAGCCAGTACTGATGATAATTTCAGGTTAAATTTTTAAATTTTGATCCAAAAATAAATTTTTAGTGGGAATTTCTTTTTCACATTCGAAATCAAAACAAATTTGTGTAAAAGTGTAAAAAAGGGCAACCAGTAAACGAACGAGCGAAAGAGCGAAGCGAATGAGTGAAAAGTGAGTGAAGAGTGAGTAAGGAGTGAATGAAGAGTGAGGAGTGGACTACCAGTGGAGGGCAGCCCTGACGGTAACAGTACTGGTAGTAGTAGTAGTGACCAACTGACCGTAGAATGTAGTCTCGTAGTGACTGCTACTACTGCTAGTGACCGACCTGTAGTCAGCTGCTCGTCTCATAGTGACTGCTACTACTGCTTTTGACCGTACTGACCGGTGGTAAGCTGTAGTCTCGTAGTGGTGCTACAACAGTGATTTTGTGTGAATCTGAAACATGGACAAATCGGGTATACGCATCATTAGGTAATCGACAACTACGTTACAATACTAACAGTGTTTCTTATGGACTATACACTATCTGCAATTGACCTCTATTCTCACTTACTAATGGCTGTAATCACCTCTTTTGTGCAACCCAATACTTGCCCAATAAGTCATGGAAATCATCTCTCAAATCATTCCATACCTCTACACTGGCACAATCATCGGTCAATCGAGGCTCCCATTCGCTTGGATATTCCGATTTGAATTTAGCATGAACAAAATCCTTACTACAATAAATCTTGTACTTGTTATAGTACTCGATTTTATTTTCGAATTCCCATGGTTTGGGGATTGGAGAATCCAGAAAATGTACCAATTTGGCAGAGTCAATCACTTGATGTGCATCCCATGAATCATCTGACGAATGCTTTACAATAAATGGAAGGTATTCTGGTTCAACCATGAATCGACGATGAAACTCTTCTCTAAATTCCCCCGTCAATACTCCATAAGTCCGATGTGGTAATATCCCAACCTTTATCTGCTTATTACGTAATTTATCATCGAGCCATTTATTCATAATCTCCATATCATAATCTGTTCTTTTCCGCAACTTGGTACGTTTAAATAAATTCCAATGCAATGGGTTATGAACATACTTGATTAATTCTTCAAAAGTCTGTTCTGATGGAGTCAAGACCATGACATGATTGGCAAAGAAATCATCTCTATTATCCCATTTATGATGCTCATATATCAAACTAGGCAAATGGTCAAACATTTCACCCGTCTTGCCGATCTCATTGACCAACCGTTTGATTCGTGAATCATATTGCTTTTTGGTTGGGATTGTTACCCGGTCATGAAATTTATTTGAATTTGGTTTATTTTCCAATATATTATTGAGCCAATATGCTTGAGGTAAGGCAATATCGACTTCGGGAATCGTAAATAGTTCATCAATGTTGTCACCATGTAAAAGCATCGAATCCGAATCAAAATAAACGATCCTTTCATATTCAACTTGATTAAAGATTGCAAATTTGGTGAAAGATTCAGACCATAGTGAACTTTCACCAATGGCCAGAATCCGGGTAATTGATTTAAGTTGAATATTATTTTTTTGTGCCAATTCAACAAGTTTGTTCCAATGTGAACGATCAGTGTCTCTTGATAAACCTGGTTCCAACTGTTTGTCGTATAAAATAACTAAATCTTTAATTTGAGTTTGACCCTTTCTAAGCATAATAAAGTTGATTACAGCCAAATTCAAATATGGGAAGTTGGTGGCATATTGCATGTATGCAAACTTGCCTTTGATTTCTTCTGACTGAGCATAATAATTGTCGATGATTGGTTGTGGAATCACTCGTAAATGCTGTGAAAGACCTCGGTCATTGTGCACATTTGTAGACTCTAAAATGAAATGGGCAAAGATGAAATAAAATAAAATGAAAAATCCTAATTTCCATTCCCAGTTCCTTAAATATGGATTTGGTTTCATGGTTCAAGTAGTTTATGAAAATTTTAAATTTAGAGATATTCAAAAATAGTTATTAATTTAAAAAAGTGTAAAAAGAATGCGCAAACCCGGAATCGAACCGGGGGCCCAACGATGGCAACGTTGGATTTTACCACTAAACCATTTGCGCAAGAGAACTCCGCGACGGGGAATTGAACCCCGGTCTACCACGCGACAAGCGGTAATTCTAGCCACTAAACTATCACGGATTTTTCTTGAAAGTGAAAGAGAAAAAGGATTTGTATTCAAGAGTGACTTTTACAGTCTCAGTGACTAATTTGGTGGTGGTCAGTAACTAGCTTGAGGATAGAGATGAAGCAGCTATCTCAGTGATTAGCTGATGGTATATATGAAGGAACTACCTCAGTGACTAGCTTGATGACATAGATGAAACCACTACCTCAGTGATCATGATTGAAAGCATAGACTAACAACCGAATTCCCTGAAGCAGATTCTTTGTTGAAAGTCGCCGTAATGACTATGTTACACAACCGAAAAACCAAGTGTAGATATATCCTCCCTACAACCAAATCGAATTGTGAAGAAAGAACCAGAGATTACCTGATTAGGCTATGCAGATGCAGCAAGATTTGAAGGAAAAAAGGCTGCAAAATTTGATTAAAAGACTGAATGTATATGATTCAAAATTACTAGTCTTATCAAAGCGCAAGTTCTATTGCAAGTGATAACCAGCTCATAGCGTATATATTGAATCCTTTAGCTGGACCACGATAAGACATATTTGGAAGTTAAATCCTTCTGAAAATCAGTTGATCGCCACAAAAGGAAAATTTCTGAGTGCCATAAACGGAAATTACTAAACTTACCCGTAAAAATGCAACAATATCCAAGTATGTTACAAATTGCATTTAAATTTTTAACAAGTCTGCCTAGAATATTAAAATGAATCCCCCACTTGGAACAAGGGGTAAATACTTAGTATTAATTAAACCAATTTTACCCTTGAAAAATTAGATTGTGGAAATTCCAAAAGACTCTGTAGTTCCAAAGATTAACAGTCAAATTCATATATTTTGCTGATAAAATGTCTGATCAAACTGCTGAATATTCAGATCCTGAGTATATCGAAGTATCCTCTCCTGTTACTCCATCTTCAGATGACAATGACGATTTAACTAGACTGATCCGTAGTCTTGCGTCACGAGAAAATGATGATGTTGAGGATAGTGATGATTTAAAAAGAATTGAAAACCTTAGCCTTGAGTATGAACAAGTTGATGATGTTGCTCAGAAACAGGTGGTTGGTGATTTCGAAATGCCTAAACTTAAAGAAGGTATCATCAGCGAAGTTAAGGAGATGTTTGCTAACTTCAAAAGTTTAGAAAATGACGATTCAAAAGAAGTTAAAATTAAACTATCAAAAAAAATTGACAAGTCTCATGATTCAAAAAAAGTCAAAAACAAACTATTAAAGAAAAAGAATAAGTCTGATTCAAAACAAGTTAAAAATAAACTTTCAAAGACAAAGGAAAAGTCTGAGAATAATTCGGTACCTAATACCAATAAAAAGACAAATGATCGTATTTCACTTAAAAAAAGGGGTAGTGTTGACCGCAAAGCATTGAAGGGCTCCTCAGACAAAGTTCCGTCTCTTTCAAAAAACTATGCTAAGAAAAAGGATAATCGACACAAGAGCAATGATGGCCGTTCTAATAGCAGGTGTTGTGAAGGAATTCGTGACGGAAATCTTGAAGCAAGTGGTGGCGGACGTCGTGAAGGAATTTTTGAAGGAAGTCGTCGTGGAGCATACTATAATCAAAATAAAGCAATGTAACTGGTGATCCAGAATCATTTCACAATTCAGACCCCACAAGTTCACCAAGGAAAAGAAATCTATAAAATTGAAAGTGATTTGGGTGAGGACCATCGATTATTTGGTAACTCCTTTGACATAAGCCCCATTACAGAAGTTTGTTTAGACGAAAATGGCTACTTTGAATTTGTATGTGCGGTTTATGAGGACATTAGAAGAACTCGACTTCGTATTTTAGCGTGTCAAAGATTGAATTTATTTTACATGCTTACACGATTTTAAGAGCAAACCAAATAATTAGAGGACATTACACTACCTTATCTCAAGAGTTTGGTGAATCAAAGCTCCGAGAATACCTTGCACGCGTGACTGGATATAGTTATCCAATGGTTCTTAATGAATATTTTAATTGTTTAGGCGTGGCCACTGACGCAAGTGGCCGTAAAATACAAAGCACTATTAAGAGGACAAAACGACTTGCTTTAATCCCACGATCCTAAAAAAACTATTACGAGCAAATTATTGCAAAAGAATATACAGACAAGTTTGTACGGATGAAATATCAGATTTTAGAGGTTTTGAGATTGTTCGGGATGAATTTTTAGCAGAATACCCAAATTTTGACTTTGTTAGAAAACTCTATCTGGGTTGTGCAGGTTGCTGGGATTATAAAGCATTTGAACCAGAGTCTGCAGACTTTGATGAAGTCTTATTTATTGATGACAATATCAGTCGACGAGTTCAAGAGGCTTTATATTTATTTGAAGATGAGATAAAATTGGATCAATTTAACAAGGACATCACCACTGAAGCCTCAACATAACGGACCAGCTTTTTGATTTGTGCCGACTCATATAGATAGGATTCATATGTTTCAAAATCACATGGTAAGTTTAAAGGTTTGGATGTAGCCTATGCCATCTTGTTTAACTTTAGAACAAAATTTTTAGACGATAGGAACGAGTTTCCAAATTATTTAATGGATGACTTGAATCATAACTACAAGGTTACATTCAACAGAGATGATATGATTCTGAAGCTTTGCCAGTCGTATAATTATTGAGATGGACTAAACCAGCTGTTTATAATTCAGTTAGTATAGGCAATGCGTTTGCTAACTGTGCATCGGTGATTCTTTTCGTAAATGAATTCATCAAAATTGAAAGACCGAATATCAGGTGTATTGTGGAAATGACAGTGCTATTGGAAGTGATAATTGTAATTGCAGTATGCATGAAAGCAAGCACCAAGAGTCGCAGCTGCTATACCTCTCGAAGAAGCAAGCCTGGCTGAAGAATCATAAATGTATACAACGTAAAATTTTTATTGATTTGTAAAGCGATCACGCTCATACCATTTCCTCACTAATAATTATGATTCAAAAGTGAGCTTTAAAAGCATCTTTAATGGGTGCAAAAAATTACTGTGTAGAAAATAGTTGCGAAAAAAGAGTGGCGGCAAGTAATAATGGGGAGAAAAAGTGTATATTTCGGTTGCGGCCATATCTAGCAGAAAGCACCGTTTCCCGTCCGATCAACTGTAGTTAAGCTGCTAAGAGCGAGACCGAGTAGTGTAGTGGGAGACCATACGCGAAACTCTCGTGCTGCAATCTTTTTTTTTCTATAGAAAAAATATAGTTATATGCAGTATCAAAACTAAAGGTATAAGACCATGCTGACTCCAGTATTAATAAGATATTGTCCTTTCGAGAAGATATAAAGATCAGACTGCCTGAGTTTTTAAGAGTTATTTTTCTTGATTTCATAATTGAATGTTACAACTTCTGGTTACTTGAAAATTTTTATTCAATTTTCGCAGCAATTTGTCAGATATTTACCAATAATGTCTATTAATTTACAATTTCGATTACTATTTGTACACAGCCATCCAAAGTTCTAGAGAATTTGAAAAAATCTTGAATATAAAAAAGTAGAATCACCATTATATACGACACACCATTTACTGTTCGGTGCAGTAGTTGATACTTCAATGATACTGTAATCTTAGAGGGATTGAGAATAACAGGTTGAATATGATCCGAGCAAACGAGTGAAAGAGGGTAGGGTATTGATAAGTGAGTGAGTGAGAGGGAGTGCGTGGAGAACCGAGTAATGTGAGTGAGTGAGAGCGTGCGTGAATGCGTGAGTGTGATAGAGTGACACTATCTACTGACATTTTTCAATCATTATATACAGTACTATACGCATTCAATATTTTGAAAATTTAACTTGTTCACTCTAAACACTCATATCCAATGACCGAACGATACACTTATTTTACCGATGTGGTAGTGAGTGAATTTGGAGGTGCTGGCTCCGACTCCCTACTCCAAGTTGTTGAATCACTTCAACAAGAAGATCGTACAGAAGATGATTTCGAGTTGACAATTGCTCAAGTTTTCACCGAACTTTTTCTTCGACTCGAACAAGATAAATTAGAATTGAATGATATAGTTCAATTATTATTTACAATGATTTCAAATGATTTGATTGCCAAAGTGTTTTGTCAAATCATGAATGTTTTCCCCTCGACTCAAAAATTACGAGAATTATTACTACTTTTAAGTCGAAAAGAAAATATCTTAAGGCCTGAAACGATTTCCAAATATCTTAATTCAGATTTACTTAAAGAATCGGGGATTGTGCCCAAGGATGTTATGACCAAAAGCTTGAATAATAAAATCAGAGATGAATTTTATACGCAAAAAAAGTACAATTTATTAAATGAAGAAGTCGAAGGGTATTCCAAGTATATTACTCAACTTTATAGCATCTTACGATTCGAAGATTCCGAATATCAATTGGATTATTCGATAGAAATCATCGAGAAGTTGATTGGACATTTTAGTTTAGATCCAAACAGATGTCTTGATATAACATTGGATGTTTTTTCAGTGACTTTTGCAGCTAAACCTCAGTTTATAATAAGCTTGCTACGGAGATCAAGATGGTGGCCGACCATTGAGAGTGACAACTCTTCAATACAGAGTTTGAATGTTGGAGGAAATGAATCTGCTTCAAAATCTTTGGGTCTTAAATTGTTGAAATATCCTCACGATACTTTACCTGAGTCAACGAAAAGTTTGATTGCATTTTTGATCAAACTGGGGTTTATTAGTTTCGGATCGATTTATGAGTACTTGAGACCAAATGAAGAGGAAATGGAAGCGCTCAAGAAGGACTATGAAATGCAATTGGAAGAGAAAGTGTTCAAGGCTGGTGCCAATGCTTTGGCATTGGCAGCCCCATTAGCTGAAGAAGAAGGTGAAGAGATTGCCGATAAACCCGAAAAGGTTTCGGTTCCAAAAACTACCTTGCAGCAAAAGGTTGATTCGAATTTCAAGTATCAAATGTTAAAGGTGTTTTTGTGTACAGGGCTTTATTGGCCCAGTATATACATCTTGACCAAGTATCCATTTCTCGCGTATGTTAGTGAGGATGTACACCCTTTGATCAATAGGATGATGGATGCTATGATCACACCTCTTTACAATATGATCAAGCCATTTACTGACGAGGAGCTACTCCAACTACAAGTTGCAAAGAAGACTGCACACCTCAAGCCAGGAAAGGGAGCCCATAGGATTGTTTATGAAGACCATCCCAAAACCGTATGGCTTAGTTTTAAACCCGATAGCAGAGATTTCGGGCTGAAGAAGTTGATCTACTTCTACAAAGACTGGTCGACTGGTTTACCGATGATTGACTCAACAAATGAATTATTCCGAGTTTCAAAAGAGTTTCTTAAATTCCATACGTTCAACTTATCAAAGAATATCGAGCTTTTCAACAAGATTTGTGAGATAGCCATCGCTGATTTGAAAAACGAGTTATATACCGAGGAATGGTTTCATTATTTCCGTAACTTCATATTTCCTGCTATTCCACTCATTGAAGACAACCCAATAGTCATTGAAAGTGCTTTCAAGATCCTAAAATTCTATCCAATCCAAGACCGGTTTAGTATTTATGGTGAATATTATCAGTTATTAGCCAAAAACAATCTTCATATAAAGATTGCTTATCACAAGGCTGAAAAGAATACAAAAGATATTTTAAAGAGACTCTCAAAAGAAAATGTTCGGCCAATGATGAGGAAGCTTTCCAAGATTTGCTTTTCAAATCCATTGCCATGTTTGTTAACTATACTACAACAGATTGAAAGTTACGACAACTTGATACCGTTGGTTGTCGAGACCGCACGGTATTTCAACAGCTATGGATGGGATACGCTCACGGTTGTAATAATGATGAGACTAACAGGACGGTCCACCACCCAAGACAACGGATTAAACGAACGTAAATGGCTACAATCACTTTCATCGTTCATCGGTAAGATTTGTCAACGATACCCCAATTTAATCGATTTGAAAAGTCTTTTGATTTTCTTACTTAAATCGTTCCATCAAGGTGAGAATATTGGAATCATAGTCTTGAAAGAAATTTTCATTTCAATGGGAGGAATTCAAACCATAACTAATCTAACTTTACACCAGATTGATATGATCAACTGTGGATCATCTTTAGAAAAGTTGGTTTATAGAACCATTGATGATGTTAGATATGATCGGTATAAATCGGGGAGTCTATTGGTTAAAACCTTTTTAGAAACTAATACAATCAATGAATTTTTAGTGATTTTGTGTCAATTAAACCAGTCGATTCCAAGGTTACCATTGAAGATTTTGGCCAATAAGAATGATGATTTGAATACGTTGATTCATTTATATACGACCTTGATCAATTTTTTTGCTGATTCGAAAGATGAGTCGAGTTTACTTTCAATAACTGATTTGATAACAAAGTATAGTGTACCTATTGAATGGGCTTTTGAAATATGGAGACCTTCGGTCAAAATTGATCTGTTGAAGACCATGGAAGACGTTCCATTGTTCGTTCCACAAGGCACGGTTACTCCTCGGTTATTTTTTAGCTTTTGGGAGATGTCTCTTCATGATATCAACTTTTCACCAGAGATTTATGACAGCGAATTAAAAAAACTCGAGTTGAACATCAAAAGTCTTACAGAATCGATTCAAATCAACTCAAAAGATAAAGATGTGCCGCGAGCACTGATTGAGAAGGCAAGAAAGGAATTGGCTCAGAATGAAGAGTTTATTCAGACTCTTCCTAAAGATAAGCAAGTTCATCTGGATCATTCGAATAGAATCATGACTAGACTTGAGGAAGAATCATCCAATTGGTTCATTCTGGACGATACCACAGTACAAGTGCGCAACTTCCTTCAGTACTGTATCCTACCAAGAAGTGTTCATTCTTCGTTCGATGCTGTTTATTCTGCAAGATTCATCTTCAAGCTCCACTCATTGAACACAACCAATTTCAACTTGATACTTCTTTTGGATGAGTTGATCAACAATAAAATCTTATTTGGTACTCTCTTCACTTCAACTTCAATTGAAGCTGAAAACTTGGGTTTATTCTTTGCTGATATTTTAAAAGATTTAAACAATTTGACAAAAGAAAATTTCACTCAAACATTTGTTAAAGATGGTTCTGTTTTACAGTTTGATGATTTTAGAATGATTGTTTTCAAGTATCATCAAGAGATCTTAAAAGATATTAGTATTGCACTTGGTGTTAAAGAGTATATGTCTAGAAGGAATGCAATCATTTTTTTGAAGAATTTATTGGGGGTTTATCCAACGGTTGTTGAGCATTGTGAAACCATTGTTGAATTGATTGAATCAATCGCTAAAACAGATGATCGTGAAGATTTGAAGCTTTCTTCGAGTGCTTTGATTGGTCATGTCAAATCAAGATCTTCTAATTGGGTACAAATTTGGGATTTTATTCATATTGACGAAGATGAAAAGAAAAGGTTGATCGATGAGAGAAAGAAATTGAAGGAAGAAAAGGAAAAGAAAATTAGAGATCAAAAATTACAGCTTGTAAAGGAACAAGAAATAAGAGCGAGAAAGTTAAAGGAAGAAGAAGATCAAAAGAAATTGAAGCTGGCCATTAGTTATGAATCGCTGAAACCAGCTGCTCCAAGAAAGGATAGAGGGTCTGCGAATTCGTCAAGAGGTCGGTATGACGAGTATTCCAATTATCAGGAGAAGGTGGAGTCTGCCGGGAAGGAGACCGAGAGAAAAGCTGACAGAGATGTTGATAGAAAGACAGGCGATAGAGATGCTGGTAGAAAGACAGGTGATAGAGAAGGTGATAAAAAGGCAGTTGACGAAGCTGAAACAAAGGCAGTTGACAAGAGAGAGGCAGACAGAAAGGCAGCTGACAAGAGAGAAGCCGACAGAAAGGAAGCCGACAGAAAGGAAGCTGAAAAGAGGGCCGCTGAAAAGGACACAAAAAACCAGCAAACCAAGGCGGCTGAAATCCATAAAAAATCTGAAGAAGCAAAGAAAGCTGACTTGAAAGAAAGATTGCTCCAGGCTAAACGTGACTACCAGGAGAAGAGTTCATCAAGGGAAAGCGAATCAGCTGGACGTGACTACCAGGAAAAGTCATCAAGGGAAAGCGAACCAATTAGACACGTACGTGGCCAGCAAAAGCCGTACAAGGAGAGCGAACGACACGTACGTGACCAGCAAAAGCCATACAAGGAGAGTGAAAGACACGTTGAGGAAAAGCCAAAAGAAGCTGAACGACATGTACGTGCACCACTCCCATCACAAACTGCAGTAGCCAATGATGCTAGAAATGGAGCCAAAAGAGATAATTATAGAAGTGATTCGAGAAGTCGAAATGAAATCGATGAAAGAAAGAATTTCGGACGTTTTCCAGGACCAAATAGAAATCAAGGTCCTAGTACTGCAAGAAACTTACCCCCACCAAGAAACTATCAAGATCGTCCAAAGGGTAGATCACTTCCACCTTCTGCTTCTTCGACACCTACTCCTCCACCTCCACCTCCACCACCACCAGTCAGTCTTAAACCTAAGAATACCGATCCGAGAAGAAATCCCAGACATGGTGAATATCCAAGAGACTCTTATAATGGCGGACGTTATGATAATAAGAGAAAAAATGATTCATATAGAGGTAGTGGTTACGAGAAGAAACCAAGATATTAGTTCATAATACATGTTGTATACATATAATACAGTTAAGCCCGTGCTTTTAGAAGTAGCAACTCGTCATCGATGAGCGAGGCTATATCGTCGTCGTCGTCGTCCAGTGATTCTACCTTTCTCTTTTTGGTGTGGTGTTCCAGATCTGAATCACCACTCTCTCTGGTGACATCAATCTTCTCTCTGAAACCACTGTCCTCCCCGCTTACATCACTCTTCTCTTTACTTACACTCTCCTCTCCGCTTACACCATCCTCTTTCGTCTCTAGTGAATCCAAAAACATCTCAATCTTTTCCAAATGTTTTTCATGCCATTTTAAATGTCGTTGTAAATCGTAGTCACGGCTAAATTTTCGATCGCAGTTTTTCTTTGGACACTCAATCTTCCTCTTTGAAACATTTGACAGAATTAATTCGATGATTGAAGGAGTTTTTCCGTTGAGTGTAGAATTTAAAGTATCAATAGATTTTATCGAATTATGAGTTCCGAAATTATCATCTTCCGAGCTTTCTTCTTCAGACAGTAGTGCTTCGTATATTCGCAAGTTACTTTGATTGAGTGAAATACCGTCCAGTATTTCGAGTCCATCTTTCAAGTCGAGTAGTTCATTGGGGATATTATTATCATGATACTCTTCATAATGATGGATTAACTCAGTTTTTTTGTCAAACAGCCCAAGATCACAATAAGTACATTTCCATAGTTTTACATCATGTGCAATCATATGAGATTTTAGACCCGATTTCCCCACACATTTCTTTTTACAAATTGGACATTTTAGTTTCGGATGTTCAGTTTTGATATGTAGTTGTAAAGCCGACCAAGTTTTGAAGTTTCGGAAACATCCGGGTTGATCACATTGATAAGCCGGTGATTCCCCATGATACTTGAGGTTATGTTGAGATAATCGATATGGTCTTTGGAAATCTTTATTGCAGATCTTACATTGAAGTGATTTATCATGAATACTAAGTATATGATGTCGTAAAGATTGATGTTTATAAAATGATTCATCACATTTTGTACATTTAAAAGATTTTGTATGTGTAATTTCATGCCTTTTTAAATGTTGTAGAGAGTTGACTCCTTTGCCACAGGTCTTGCATATAAAGGGATGTGTTGATGAGTGTGAAAGTTGATGGGCTGTTAGATGGGATTTACGTAAGAATGATTTCGGACATTGTAAGCATTTGAAAGGCCGTTCTCCAGTATGGGATCGTTGATGTTGTTGGAGTAGCGATGGTTTGGAGTATGATTTTTCACAGCTATCACATTGATACTTCTTTGAAGGAGTGTCTGAAATTGTGCTAGAATTGTCTGAAAGTGTACCGGGAGTGTCTGAGAGTGTACCGGGAGTGTCTGAGAGTGTGCCAGGGGTGTCTGAAACGGGTGATACGTCTGTCATTTAGGATCTACCACTTAACGGAACTGTGCTTTGTGGGACTTGACTATTCAATTTCACACCGATTGTTTGAAAAAATATATCGTAAAAAATTCCAAATTTAACTTGTATTGGAAAAAACTATAATAGTCGAGCTTCGTTCCTCATGGCCCAATGGTCAAGGCGTCTGGCTACGATAAAAAGTAACCACTTCTAGGTTGGAACCAGAAGATTCCAGGTTCGACTCCTGGTGGGGAAGCTTCTTTTTTTTTACTTCATACTGTTTTTCGGATATAATATACGTTTGGAGTAATTCTATTCGGTCATAAACTGATCAAGCACTCGGTCATAAACGATCAAGCCGGTCATTGTACAGATATTCCAGTCACTGACCGATCTGTCGTTCCCTTTCTGTGCCATACTCCGAAACCGATCATGCGAAATCTACATTTGTCGTTCACGTGAAGTATTTATTAAGGCCGAAAAATTCAATTACAAATTTAAATCTCCAATTTTAAAGGGGAGAACAATACACAATGGGTATCAATAATCCAATTCCAAGAAGCTTAAAAAGCGAATCAAAGTATGTAAGCCCTTCAGACGATTAGATAATGTGTTACTAACCCTTTTTTACAGAAAAGCAGCAAAAATTCTTGCTTCATTTATCAAGCCCAACCAATTTGCGGGCGCGGACCGAGTTATTCCTCCACATATTTTAAAGAATGCTAAAGGTTTGGCTATAATCACTGTTTTAAAAGCCGGATTTCTTTTTTCAGGTAGAGCAGGTTCAGGAGTTATTGTTGCCCGTTTACCTGATGGATCTTGGTCTCCTCCAAGTGCAATCACTACTGCAGGTGCGGGGGTTGGAGGACAAATTGGGGCTGAATTGACTGATTTTGTATTCATTTTAAATACTGCATCTGCAGTTGAATCTTTTGCCCAAATGGGTTCGGTCACACTTGGTACCAATGTATCTGTTGCAGCAGGTCCATTGGGTAGAAATGCCGAAGCGGCTGGTACCGCATCTCTTAAAAGTGCATCTGCAGTCTTTGCATATTCTAAAACAAAGGGGTTATTTGCAGGGGTTTCATTAGAAGGGTCTGCAATAATTGAAAGAAGAGAAGCAAATCGTAAATTTTATGGAAACAATTGTAAAGCAAGAAATATTTTAGCAGGTCAAGTTGAAATCCCACCTGCATGTGATTCTCTTATGAGGATTTTAGAATCAAGAGCCTTCAATAATAGATTAGCTTATGATGATGATGATTTTTATAATGATGAATATTATAATGATATTCCAGATCAATTTTCGGATTCAACATCTGATAGACTGCCTAGAAGAACAAATCAAAGAAGACGTGATGATGATGCTTATTCTGATGATGAATTTGATTCTGATGATTCGGATGATTATTCAAGTAGAAGAAGATTTAATCAAGGTAGAAACTCAACAAGAGGTACTGCTTATAGTGTACTGTCACTGACAAATACTCAAGGTGGATCTGGTAGAAGATCTGGATGGGAAGATGATATCTATGATTCAAAAAGAGATGATCATAGATCAAGAATAGATGGTCCTTCAAGACCTTCTTCTTCAAAACCAAACTTTGGTGCAAACAAAAATACAAATACAAATCAAGCAATTGCTTTGTATACATTCAAGGCTCAACAAGGTGGCGATTTACCATTTAAAAAGGGCGATGTGATTGATATTGTGAAGAAGACCGATACGGTTGATGATTGGTGGACGGGTCGTATCAATGGTGCAACGGGTATATTTCCTGCAAATTATGTTGAGTTGATTTGAGACACTCGGCCTCAAACCTCTCTAGCCTCACACATCTCTGCCCTCTTTTGAGAACTGAGTTTTCTTGAGAGCCATAGATATGGCGACGCTGAGATACTGACCGGGACTCTTAGACACCGACACCTCGACATCAACATTTAACCCTTGACGCCCAACTATGTAGTGAAAAAAGATTCTGTATAATTAACACACAAGCTTGTAGGAATCATTACCAATTTATTAGGATACTGATACACCCAACATTCAACCGATTCAATGTTTAATCTACCATGGTGAAAAACTCCTAACAACGTGAATGTAAAAATCGGACTAAACTTATACAACCGCTTTTCGGAATCAATTCGAATTGACATTGAAGCTAATGGTGCAAACGCCTTATCAAATCGATCTAAATCTGGATGTTTAATAAGTAAAAAAATCCCTTTGGGCGGGTATGGATCTTTTTTGAAAAAAATTAATGGGAAACGTTGTGAAAGACTTTTAGTTTCATTTAATGGAACTTCTTTATCGTCAAACCATTTTGGATATCCGGTTACTTTCTTTAAGAGTGATTTAAATTTCATGGTTAAAAAGAATGGTTGCAAAAAGTTACTATTTGTGGAGATGTCGCATTTATATATAAAAAATTTAAGATCTACTAGCGCCTTCAAAATGTAAATTTTCCACCAAATGTCTCACTACAATCTTACCTTCTTCAAACTTGGGGTTCGAATGTCTCACCACAGCCGCTGCATGCGTATGCTTTGTTTGAGTGATCAAGATGGGGTACCTATTCCATTCAAGTTGGCTCAACAGGGACACCATGAATTTCTGTTGATCATTCAAATCAAGTGAGGTCAGTTCATCGAGAATATCATAAGCGGCTTCGACCCAATCATCTTTACGCGAATCAAGACGGTCCTTTTCAATCAAGTACAAGTCATCAAATGATTTTCTTGTCCTTGTAAAATCTCCGACCCGTTGATGTAACTTTATGCGTTGTAGAATTGAAATCCCAATAAATCGAATTGCAAAGATTGGAGTTATCAAAAGTAGTTTTATGGTTTTGGTAAAGATCTGGAAATAGTTTGTGTTTTGCTTTTCAATTTTTTTTGGTTCATACTCAATTGGTTTTGCAAAATTTATCAAAATTGGTGAGTATCCTGGAAGAAACAGTACGTTCAAATTGTTGGCAGATTTGTTGATCATTGAATGAAATGGGTCCAGCTTGGAGATCCCAGCAGTATACCAGAAAGCTCGTTTATCATTGATAACATTTGCATATACCGATCTATGTTGAAAAGAAGCTAAGGCACGATGGAATGGCGACTTGGGCTCCGCCATCGCAACAAGCAAATGAGTTCCACTCGCAACCTTATCTTTTAAAAATAATTGAGTACCGGTGTTACCGATGAAATAAGGAGAAAGGCCATTGTAAATACGGTTCCCCCAATTGGGTAATGGAGTTTTGGCTCCAATATGTGGAGTACAAAGTGTAATGAAATCTATCGGTTCTATGTGATCAAAATATCCTTCAGTAAGCAAAATCCCTATTGCATACCTTGCCATTAATCCACCTAACGAGTATCCAATGATCAGAAATTGAGTCACATTACCAATTCTTGTTGTTTCAGCTTCAATTTCTTCAACAATCCGCCGTCCATTAATATCAATACCATCATAGGTTAGAAACTCACTATGTGAGCCTGTTTTATAAATAATCACCGAATCATGATTTAATGACTCGATTTGCTGTTTGATATATTCAACCTGTGCAGGAGTTCCCCAAAGGCTAACAGTTAGTTTTGTTCTACGAAATGGTTAACATCATACATACCCATGTACTAATACGACTAGATGAACCATTTTGTGTTTGCCGTTAAATTTTCGGCGAGTGCTCACTATTTATATGAAAAACTGCGACTCACACCGAGGTATTTATTGGGGCTGTCTATTCGCATTTGATCGCTTTGGCTCGCCTGTCTATTTGCATTTCTCTATTCGTGTCTATCCGTATTTCTGTATTCGCATGTGTCTATTCGCATTCTATTCGCATTCTATTCCTACTTGATAATCTATTGTTTCCATTCGGCATTATTATATACATTACTCTACACACTTCCCAATAAGGATCCCAGTTGCCACACCCACATTTAAAGAATCGACAATTTGATCGTCATGTCTTACTTTTTCGATAGCTACTAAAAAGTCAGACCGTGTTTTGATATTATTATCCACACCTGCACCTTCACTTCCAATCACTAATAATACTGGACATTGACTCAAAACATTTGATAATTCGCTTGAATCGATAAATTTATTTTTCAATGTCTTGTCAAGCTCACTCATGTTTCCTTCTTCGGGTTTAGAACTCGTGGTAATCACACTCCATCCATTTTTCTTGATACGATCAATGAACCCATTGCTTTGAGAACACTCGTAAATGCTCATAAAATCCATACTACCGGCAGATGCTTTATTTGCCACATTCCCAAGCTTGGCTGTGTTCTCCCGCGGCACAACAATAAAATCAACCCCAAAAAAATAGGCACTTCTGATGATATTCCCCATGTTTTGTGGGTCGGTGATCTGGTCCAAATAAATCCCCAATGGATATTTGGTTTCCAACTCGCTCCGTCTTACCACCTTCTCAATCCTCGTTTCTGGCTTTTCATCTTGTTCATTTTCAAAAACACTAATCTCATATTGGTTGTTTTCGCAACCACCCAAATTTTCAATGGTTTGCAATTGCAACTTTTTTGTTTCAAGAACAATCCCATTATGTACACCGTTCTTTGTCAACAGATTAAGCAAGTGGTTTGAATCGCATTCCTTGATCTTGATACCGTATCTCTCGGCCATTTCAATCAACTCCTTATCTCTGCAGTTGTGCACATACAACTTGTTATATGACTGACGCTTGTCGGCAGTGAGAACACTCCGCACAGAATGAATGCCATATACATATTCAAGTAAGCTTTTATCTCTTCTAAAGTAATCATCATCTTTATACCGTTCGTTTCTTTCGGCTTGTCTTTTCAACCTGAATTCTTTGGCCTTATCTTCTTCAATATTCTTGAAATGTAACCTTTGCTTTTTTCTACTCTCATTTTTCTTATTTAACTTGTATTTCTCTTCTTCACTTATATTTCCATACTTCCTCATGAAGAATACATCTTTTGATAAGCCACGCTTTTCCCATGGTTTGATTGTTTCTTTTGATAGCGGCAAATTCTTCTCGAATCTCTTTGTTTTCGAAGGATTCAGGAAATGCGGCTTGAAAGGCACCCGTTTTTCAAATTCCTCAACCAATAATCTCGAGTTAGTGGAGAATAAACGCTTGAATGTCATTTGATTGAGATGATTAAAGAAAATTTTCAGTCTAAAAATGTACTTTTTTTTGCGTAGTAAGGCCGCGCCAGTGGAAGTAATTTTTTGGCGACTCGTGCTAAAATATCGCCAAGTTTACGAGAATTTAGCGAGAATTTTTCCATACTCTCGCTAGGTTTTCTGGGGAGCAAATCATTTGAGTATTTCATAAACAAAAAATAAAATGACTAACTGTAGAACCATATTCGCATAATGATGAGATTTAGGATGCGAAAATTGGGTGTTTGCTTCATCTAGAGGACTATGTTCGCATAATGATGGCTAGATAGTAGATGTGAAAGGTAATATTCTTTTAAGTGGATTGCCTTTATATAAATTCTTCCTGACGGACTAGCAGAAAAAATCTGGTCATTCGTCTAACTATACAAACATAGAAGAAGCAGATTATGGTAATCTACAAATAGAGAATAACTGGATAAGTCAAAGGGGTCTCATATTTATTTTAGTGGTTTCGCACTGGCTGCAAAATTTTTGTTGCATATTTCGCATATCCAGTGTACTGCGGAATATATCTACCATAGTTTATTTGCAGAGACATAGCTAAATTATTTCTTTCTCATAAAAGTATACCCTGAAGTCCAAGAGAGATCGATTTTCGTTTCATTCCTGTCCCATAAACATCCCTCTTCAAAAGCACGAGTTAGTTTCTCCAAGATTTCTTGCCTTTTGCTCTCATCACCACCAGAGAATCCATGAATACCACTATAAGTACCGATGTACTTAACCAAATCGACAAGCGTGACACTTTTTCTACTGATTTCAAGATCATTTGGCC
This sequence comes from Kodamaea alishanica (nom. inval.), assembly GCA_030563745.1. NCBI lineage: Eukaryota > Fungi > Ascomycota > Pichiomycetes > Serinales > Debaryomycetaceae > Kodamaea > Kodamaea alishanica (nom. inval.). The sequence continues at coordinate 21,588 of JAJMJX010000032.1, forward strand.
CTGCATTGTATTTGCCATCCAAGTCAGGGTTAAAAGCGTTGATCACAATATCTTCGTATAAATTTTTGGGAATGTTTCTGGTCACTTCAATACAAAAATCGTTAATAATGCTTTTACCTGGCTGCTGCCAATGTGGTCCAATTAGGTCTGGGTCTTCATAAATGAACTTGTTGTAGATTTGCAATGCCTTTTTCAAAATCTTTTTCTTGTTATCCTTGGTAGAGCCAGAAAAATCGGTGATAACGACATCATTATAGAACCAATAAGCCAAAATACCTCCCGGTCTCAACAATTGAGCTGATGTCTTGAAATACTCGTCATAATCCTGAAACCAATGGATACACGTAGCAGCAGTGATCATGTCTACCGACGAAGATTCAATTGGTTGATCACGATAAAGGAAATCTTCGATGGCCCTAACTTCGAATTTGATTCTGGCTTTGTCCTCAATTGCCAACTCCTTACATTTCTCATCAATGAGGGACCGAGCAGTTTCAATCATCACCAGAGACGCATCGATGCCAACAACTTGTTTAGAAAACTCGAGGAGTGGATAAGTTGCAACACCAGTTCCGCAACCCAAATCGATTGTTTTCTTAAGGGGTAAATTAGATTTCTTAGAGATATAGCTTTTGAGGATGCGGTAAAAGCTGGTAGGATAATGCGGACGAAAAGACTCGTAATTGAGAGTTTTGAAAGTCTTACTTGAATAGGATGACATGATTATTGGTTATTTTGTAAGGTTTAAAAAAGTATTGTTAGGGGTGTTTAAATACTGTATAAATGTAGAAAGTAGTTGCGCCGGTTCAGGCCCGGAAACGGCATTTTGAGGGATTTGCAGCCACTCCGGAATGTGTAGCAAATAACTACCCGAAGCTGTTCCAATAACAAGAAACAAAGTGAAAGTTTCTCTACATAAACTTCTCAGTAATCTCTTCACCACGAGCATAAACGTTTCCTGCTAATTTTCTCGATATCCGCGAGTCTGTAAATCGCAAATTAAAAACGCTAACTTTTCACACCTATACACGCTAACTTTATCTCACTCATCTATTTATACACAGTATACTTTGACTCATAAATGGCTCGCTATCGCTCTCCATTTATTTAGTATCTAAAAAAGGACACCCTTTGTCGAAGGCACATCATTCGTCCCATTGCTCGAAATAGCCTCCTTGATAGCCACAGCCAATGCCTTAAAAGCGCTTTCAGCTCTATGATGATCATTTGAACCCCTCAAACAGTCCACGTGCAAAGTAATAGCAGCACCTTGAGCAAAGCTTTCAATAACGTGAGGAATCATTTCACAAGATAAATCGCCGATTTTTTCTCTTTTTAAACCCAATTCTACCACTGCATATGGTCTATTTGATAAATCAACAACAGCCCTACTCAAAGCTTCATCTAAAGGAGCAAATCCAGTTCCAAATCTTTTGACACCCTTTACTTGACCAAGAGCCTTATGGAAGGCTTGACCGAGGGTGATACCCACATCTTCAGCAGTATGATGGTCGTCTATATGCAAGTCACCAATACATTCAACCACAAGAGACCATCCAGAATGTTTTGCCAATGCATGTAACATGTGATCCAAAAAGCCAATACCAGTTTGGATATCGATCACTTGAGAACTTGTTGATTGGGCTGCATGGGTATCTTTGCCCTCAAAAATCGACTCCGTGATCTCGAGGGGACCTCCATCAAGGGAGATTGCGATCTGGATCTTGGTCTCGTTGGTGACTCTGTTAATAGTGGTGGAACGAGGCATGTTTAGTAAAGTTCTTATCTATGACTCAGTAATTTTCAAAAATGATTTAAAAATCAACATGAAAGATTACATAATCAGACTCACTGTCAAAAAAAAAAAAGACATTGCAAATCTCTAAACTTGCACCACTACAATGTATACATATATGGAGTATTTACAACGATGTTTTAGTAAATCCACTGGCTGGAATGAAGAGAACATCTTTTCGAATATAACTTCGACTTCTAAAGAAATCCTTAATTTCACTATTCCAAATAATCTTCGACTTGATGTTTCATCCAAGAGTAGCGATTTTCTGGCATCAAGCTTTACATTATCAAATCATCATAGTGTCAATGGGTCTGTGCTGTATTTGTACTCTTCGATAGCATTGAAGAACACATTGGGTACAAAAGATATCTCATTACAGGAAAGTGCAAGCAAAAGCACCGAATCGGAGATAATACTGGCACCATCAAAAGAGAGACACGCGTTGATGTATGGGAGAATGTACTTCCCCGGGTCGGCTCTAGAAGCAATGGTGATTAAGAAGTTGACATCGAATGTTCAATTGCTTATCAAATGCATTAGTAATCCCTATCTCAATTCAAATGGAACAATGATTTTATACTTGCAACAAAACACCGCACGCTACCTGAATGAACTTATATATTCAACCAATGAGTCGTTGATCGGCTTTAGGTGTTTATACACATTTCTTGAAGCGTCTAATCGAAAGAAAAGAGATGAGAGCAATTCGGTTGTATCGATAGGCACAGAGTTGTGGTATGCAGCACGCACGATGCTGCCGGGGCTCCTGACGGCATTCAAGTATTCACTGCGGGCAATAGATACGCCGTTAACGATGACACTTGCGGTCAACCCAATCTTGGGCCATATTTCCTCGACATACACAGTCAAGACATCTGCTGCTTCGAAATTTTGTCTGAAATACGACTTCAATTTCTACTCGTACGATAGTAACTTGACGCTTGGATTTGAATTGTTCAATGAGCCCGGTTCTAGACATCAAAGCGGCCATAAATCGGCGGAAAACATCCCATTGAATTCGTTCAGAAACCCAAATATCGTCAACCCAATCCAAAACCTGAACAATTATTATCATATCAACCCGAAATTACTTGAACATAATGCGAATTTGACCGCAAAGAGTGAGAATAACGACAATGGCCAAAACTTATCAAGTGTTTTCAAGTTTTCAACGAGTCTTAATGATAAAATGTTCAAAATGTTATGGGAAGGCCGGATCAAGGACTTTCTCGTGAGCACGGGAGTCAGGGTGGATATGAACCCAGCGACCTATGCACCCGAATTGTCTAAATTCGGAATCACCTTCTCGTATGCGTGCTAGATAGTAAACGAATATAACCTGTAAAATTTATAACCTGTAAAAAGTCTCAACTTTTCAGTCAAAAAAAAAAAAAGATTTTTCAAAAACTTTTCACCAACACACCAACGATGAACAGTCAAGAGTTATACAACTTGGTCAAGAACTCCAAGTTGGCGCAGGTGGCAAAGCCGATCCTGAAGAGTATCCGCGGAAAGTCCGTGGTGCCCACCCATCAAATCATTTACACCCCAAAGTCGTCAGCAATTAGATCCGATTTTGGTCTCAAATCGTCTTTACCAAAGCAAATTGGCTTTTCACACATTGCTTTCAACGATATAGATAACTATAAGAACATGCCAGATGTTGAGAAGTCGAGCGGCAAGATGCACAATCGAATCAAGTTCCAGGAATTGGGTGTTGCAGTCAAGAGTAAACCAGCACAATCACTTTTTGCATCAAAGCACCAAGGTGAATCCAAATCTAATAACTCCGAAATCCTTACTGAAGCATTTAATGTTAATAAGAATGCATCACCATCTGAATTAAAATCTATTTTACTTCAAAATAATCGGATTAATAAGCTTTTTCAAAAATGGTTGTTACAAAATGAACCTCAAGCTTTACTCACAAAACAAGATGAAAAAGATACCAAAAAACACTTGCAAAGATTCTTAAATGAATCAACCGAGATTGTTTTTAAGAAAACCAATTTCAATGACTATACAAAGACTGAAGTTTCATCTGTTTTTTCATCAAAATCAAGTGTTCAAGGTAATGCTGGGTTCTCATACTTACAACCAGGTAGACTTGCGAACACACCAAATGGGGTCAAGTATGGTAGCATTGCACCTGGTAGAATCGTAGGCAACAAGGAAGCTGCGATTGGTGGGTTTGTTTCATCTGTTCTGGACACTCTGATCCAGCAACAACTGAACTATACATCCACCCAAGGTGGGAAACATACTAGGCAATTCACGATGCCATTCAGTGTGACTGGAGTTGAAATCGCCAACAATGGTGCCGTTGATATCAAGGCGAACGGTCTTCTTGTAGGCCAATGGATGAAGAATAAGATTAGCTTGGATTCTCCTGCCTTATCCTATTCAAACAATAGAAAATCTCAAAGACAATCTTACAATAGAGACAAAGAGGATGATGTGAGAACTTTGATTGGCTTACTTAACGTGTAAGCAACCTGTATATATTTAATCAATACTATTATTACAATGGTTCGACTTTTATGTCTTCAGTCTTCTTTTCTTTCTTCTTCTTCTCAGGCTTTTCAACCTTCTCTTTGACTTTACGTTTGCTTACCATAACCACGCCTGGCATTTTCTTTTCTTCAGAATTCAATTCATTTCGAATATTTTCACCCAATTTTTCATCTAATTTACCATCGAGTTGATACCAAAGGTAGAAGCTTGCCACACGGGTATGATTGGTAAATAAATGTGTCATTTTTTGTTGTACTTGTTCTAATGGGTTGAAACTATTGGTCAAAATAGGAATGAATCTACTGGGGATATTATGGATTGTGAAAGTCATTGGTGTAAAGCGAATATCAGGTTCGATTGGAGGTTCCAATTTTTTTGGTTTTTTGGGTGCAAGAGGAGCAACCGTTTTTTTTCTTTTTTGAGAACGTGAAGTACCCCGTCTGGTTACTCTGATTGGTGCTTCAGGTTCTGTAGGTTCGGAGATCTTGTCTGTTTCTGCGTTCCCTTCTGTGTGATCTGTTTTTTCCTCCTTCTCATCTGTCTTCTCCTGCTCCGCCTTCTCCCCTGTATTTTCCCCTGTCCTCTCCTGCTCCTCTTCCTTCCGCTTCTCCTGCTCCTCCACCTTTTTCTTCTCCTCCTCCTCCTTCTCCTTCTCCTCCCTCTCCTTCTCCTCCTTCTCCTTCTCCTCCCTCCTCTTCTCCTCATAAACCTTCAACTTCCTCTCATATTCATCCACTTCTCTCTGGTTATGTATCCAAATGAAACTAACAAGAATATCGGTCAATTCCTCATCCTCGTCATCATCACCAACACTTTCCTTCGGCTCATCCCTCGGAAGTACCTCACAAATCGCATCTTTGGGTATCATAAACCTCACGTTGGCATTCTCAACGTATTCAAATAAGATGGTAGCATCGTGTAAATACCGTTCTTGAAATGCAGTCAATTTCTGATTATTAGGAACCTTTGTTTTGGGCAATTTGTCCTTTTTCTCCTTTGGTTGCTTCTTTTCCTTTGGGGGCTTTTTCTCCTTTGGAGGTTTTTTCTCTTTGGGAAACTTCTTTTCCTTTGGAGTCTTTTTGATCTTAAGATAAGGAGGTGGCTCAATTCCTGCATTCTGATACAAGTAGGCATGATGTTGTTGTGGACCCATCTCACGAGCACGCTTGATATATCCTTGGAAAGTTGTGATTTGTTGTGGCGAAGATTTGCCCAGAGCAACTATTTTCATCAAGTCGTTAAGAAATTTATCATTACTGGCAATCGTATTAAGGTTCGAGATCATGATTGTGTTTTCAATCGATTGCATGTTTGTGCTTGCGGCATTTGCAGGCGTTGGTGGAGGTTTCGTAGGTTTAGATGATCCAACAATAGGACCAACAGTACGTGGAGGAGCAACCATACTTGTGTTTTTTATAGCTGGCGGCGCCACCGGAAGTTTGCCTATATCTGCTGGCAAGTGTGGTTCTTTCAAGCCAGGTTTGGTTTCACTAGACTCGGAGTTTCGGGAGACGAGCGCAGGTTTTGTTGTGTTTGTATCCAGTGGGGTGTGCGTCACTTCTTGAGGTTTGTCTGTTTGTTCCAGTGACTTTTGTATGCTTTCTTGTGACTTGTGTGTGCTTTCCTCTGACTTGTGTGTCGTTTGTTCTTCCTTCGAATCAACTACAGACTCGTCTTTCGTTTCCTGTACTCTTACTTCCTGAGCTTTTCTGTCATTCTCTTTGATCACTTTTCCGTCATTCTCTTTGATTACATTTCCGTCATTCTTGATTTCTTCTTTATGATTCTCCTTGATTTCCTCAACCTTCTCATCCTTTTCCTTTTTATCACTCCGGCCATCTTTCACAATAAACAATCTGATTTCAAAGTAATGAGGGCCTAATGTAGTTGCTGCATCACACAATTTGACCATTACATCACGAGCACTCACATCAACACCCAAAACAGGGTCTCTATTACTGAACATCTCGTCACGGGCCAGCTTCGGAAGTGGTTTATCAAGCTCAATCAACTTTTTGGCATACGAGCTTTGCTTGACCCAATAGAACTTGAACATGGGGCAGATTTGGATATAGCTTGCCCGTGACTTCATTAGTGACCTATAGAACACACCCGAATCTTTGATTGTCAATGGGTTTTGGAGTACATCTCCAAAGTGGCCATATGGAGGTGGATTGAAAGATACGGGGAGCCCCGATAGTATATCAAAGGGTCTATTTATATTAAGAGCAAGCTCCTTTTGCTCTTTTTCAATCTCTTGTCTCCTTGCCGTCGTGATACGACGTCTCATACGAGGAGGCATTTTAAGGTGTAATTGTTATTATTTTTTACTATGAATTTTGGGGAAAAAATAGTGAGAAAAGTGATAAAAGCAATAGCGAGAAAAAATGACTATTCTAGGGAAAAAGCGCAGTGACAGCTCTAGTGAGAAAAGTGCCGTGACAGCTCTAGTGAGAAAAGTGAAGTGACAACTCTAGCGAGAATAACAACTCCAGCGAGAATGCGCCAACTACTCAGCGAGAATAGTGTATTGACAACTCTGGCGAGAGTAGTGCACTGATTCTGGCGAAAAAGCGTAGTGTCAATTCTGGCGAGAATAGTGAGAACTCTACCTGGTCTCTACCGAGAACGACAACTCCGCGAGAATACCACTACACTTCCAAGTATTACACTATCAATTGTATCTATAAATTGCTTTCTAAAGCAGTAAGACCTTGGTTAAATATACGAATCATTTGGTCTAGTTCGCTCACCAATTTGGCCTTTGGAGTTGAATCGAGGAAAAACTCTCCATTGATCTGAGGAATGACTGGAAACTTGGGGTTGTTCGAAACACTCGGAGTACTATTGAGGAACCCATTACTAGGTTGTTGCGGCTGCTGGGCCATCATAGCGACGTTAGTAGCAGAAACGGTAGACCGAGGCAAGTACATGTTGGTTCCACCAACCGGAGCACCGATTTTTTTCTGTGGTAAACTACTATGAAAACGGGATTGTTGTGATGTCTTATCTTTTTCAGCCAGTGCTGATTGTTGATCATCTTCAAATAAGGTTTCCTTTTCAGTCACAGGAGTCATTGATAAAGGTACATTATTCAATTGTGACGGGTTAATTCCAAATTGATTCACGTTTTCATTATCTGTAAATCCTTCATTGGTAAGTGCCGACAAGCTTGGTAAAGTACTTGATGGTGTGGGCATTTGAATATGGAACCCAGCCCGAGGTTGATTCTTCAGTGACTGTTCTTTTTGTTCAGAATCGAGTTTAAAGTTGATTGGCTGTAGCAACGGGTTTGAATTCGAATGCAATGCCTTCATTGATTTTGAAGGCGAACTAGTTGTTGTGATTGCGATACTAGAACTCGAGGCCGCATTACTTAAAAGTCCAGACAGTAATGGAGGTTTGGGGGAAGGTGTCTTCAATCCCGAAACATGTGTGTATGGAGGAGTATGAGGTGCCGTTTGTGATTGTTGAGGTTCCACCAGTTGAGAAGAAGGTGTAGGTATTTGTAAAGGTTGTTGAGCAGGTTGTGTAGGGAGACTTGAAATACTTCCCAAAGTGTTTGAAATTGTTTTCTTTCTTGGTCTACTATTGCTGCTATTAAATCGAGATTCTAGATTACCCGAAGCAGATTGCGAATGATACAAAGTTGGTGGTTTGTTTAAAGGAGGATGACCAGAACCTCCACTGATTGAACCTGATTTAGTGTTGAAACTGGCCAAGTTATCCATATCTGGGATTTCGATTGTTGGTGATTCAATTCTTTCATTCAAATTTGTATAAGTAGGTATTTGATAATTTTCAGGCGGAGAATCCTCATGATTTTCATCTTCAAAAAGCATTTGAAGTGATTTTGGAATCTCACTTGCGTTGCTTTTTATTGGAGGTCTGTTGATGGTTGAGTTTTGGATGGTGTTATTATTCATCGTACTCTGGGCTTGTTGTAATGTGGGCATTGTTTGATAAGTATCCTGAGTTATATCTTCATCATAATGTTCGTCAACAACCTTGTCCAAATCGATATCATTTTCAATGATATATTCTCTACTACTAAGAGAATCGAAATCCCATTTAAGTTGAATTTTACTTGGACCTATATTCGCTTCAGTATCACTATTTTCAGATCGATTTGAAGTTGCATCATGTTCATTATTTTCGATTTCATCTTCCAAATTGATGAAAACAGAGTCTCTCAGGGAATTATGATCTCTCCAAATCAAGTATCGAGAGACAACCTCTTTAAGGATTGATTTGGGGTGATTTTTATAGAATTTGGCTAATTTACACCTTAGCAAGTCATCGGCAGAAGGTCTTTCTTCCGGGTTTTCATCGAGACAGAGCGCAATACATTCTTTCAACGCAACAGAATATTCTCTTCCTTCTAGTCTTGGAGGCGTCAGCTTTGAGATGAGCTGCATCGCCCACATTGCGTCTTTATCACAGTACGGAGGGTTCCCTGTTGCGATTTCATAGATCGTGATCCCCAACGACCATATATCCGCCTTGCTATTGTATGTTTCACCTTCTCTTATAACTTCAGGGGCCATCCAATATGGAGTACCTGCCATTGTTGAGCGTTTGAGTGCGCTCGAGGTGATCTTGGCGGCGACTCCGAAATCACACAATTGAACATTGCCTTCTTTAGTGATCAAGACGTTTGCCGCCTTGATATCACGATGAATCACGCCTAACTTATGGACTGCGCTAAGAGCTAGAAGCAATTCTCGTAAAATAACACCAATGTATCGTTCTTCAAAGACTCCTGGTTTGAGTAAAGTCCGTAAGGAACCACCAGCACAATAATCCATGATGATCCATAGTTTTGTATCATTTAAAAACGAGCCATAATAATGGGTCACATTTGGAACGTTCTTTAATTCGGTTAAGAATTGGATTTCTTGTTGTACATCTGTGACTTCATCTTCTTGTGTGTCCAAATTAAGCACTTTGATGGCCACCACTTGTTTTGTTTGTTTGTTGTAGCCTTTGTAGACGACACCGAACTTCCCGCGGCCAACCACCTCGGTCCGCTTGAATAAGGCTATCGATGACATCCGGTAGGATAGTGTGTGTAGATAGATAAGAGTAGTGAGAAGTGAAAATAGTGAGAAGTAGTGAGTGAGAAACGAAGATTAGGGGAAATTGTGGAGTAGTGAGAAAAAAGACAGAAAAAGTGAGAATTAGTGAGAAGCAGGATTAGCGAGAATACCGAGAAAAAGTGTAACAGAGTAATGGGAAAAATACTGTAGCGAGAGCAATGAGCAGTGAGACCAGCAAATAGGAAGAAACCGGACGTGTACGTAGTAAACCTTGCGAGGAAACAATATTGAGAATAACCAATTTCTGGAAAACAGTGAATATCTATTATCTAACTAGAAATACAATTGAGAAAAAATAGTACCAGAAAATACCGAGACTATCTCGTTATTTTTTGCTTTGCCGCGATATTCTGCGCACTGATCGTTGCATGTTCCCGCAGCAACTCATTCAAGTTTTCAATCAAACTATCGATCTCAGGAAAGTCATTTCTAAACAATGCTGACTTCTCTGCTACACTCTTTGTATTACTCCCCAAAGGTGATTCATCAACCAAATAAAAAAATAAAAATTCGATGATTTTGTAATTAAGATTTTGTTGTGTTAATTTTGTCGTTGTACGTGGCGGTGGAGATATTTCATCATCAGCAAACAGTGCGAGTTTAAATTTTTTAATTAAAGTTGAACATCCATTATTCTGTTCAAACACTCTGAAATTTACCAATTCTTTTAAAAGCATATGGATCACTGTTGATACAAACAGAATAGTGAGTTGAATGCTGATATCATCACGAGCAAGAAAACTTAGAATTATGCGCATATTTGCGGGTCTTGCAAAGAGTGTTCGTGACTTTGGATGCACTAATAACAATCCTTGTAAAAGTCGATTACACGTAAGAAGTAACTCTTCATTTTGAACCACTCTATAGCAATTGAGTAAATGCAGTGCAATATTATACTGAAAGTCATCTTGCAATCGTACAAAGGTGGTGAGGCTCGGCCCATGTTGCCTGCTTTCAATCTGCGATATGAACAGGTATAAGTACTCGTCTAGTACCAGTAATCCATTAGTGATTTCCCCAACATCTCCATCCAATAAGTCAATAATCTCCGATATTTTCAGCTCCATTTGGTAGTTGAGTTTAAAATAAACACGCACAAAAAAGTTGATACACGCACTGGTAAAAATAAACAGGCCAGGTAATCAGACTGAATCACATACTTTCTTGACTGAATCACATACCTTCTTTGAACTATACGCCACCAATGAACAACACATCTTCGATCATTCTAGGGTGTTCTGTGGCGGTGATCTCGTCGTTGGTCCAATCGCTAGGGATTACGCTACAGCGCAAGCTGTACTTTCTACCACACGGCCATGGCCATACACATCAAAAGGCACACCGGCAAAAGCAAAACATGTGGCTTTTTGGGTTCCTTCTCTTTATAGTGGCGAATGTTTTGGGATCACTCATTCAAATCACCACCTTGCCTCTTATAGTGTTGCTGCCATTGCAGAGCATTGGGTTGATTTTTAACTCGATCTTGAGCTGTTTGTTGATACCGGGAGAACGCTTCACAAACAAATTAGGCATTGGAACGGTGTCCATTGCAGTTGGAGCGTTCATCATTGCGTTCAACGGAACGAGTAATACTGAACAGCCAATCAGTACTGGTCCCAGTGATGATCGGTTTGCACTTGTATTGAACAAGTTGTTGCAGCCGTCGTTCGTCATGTGGTTCGGCAGCACCATTGTGTTCTGTGCAACTCTTCTCGGTATGAACATGCTCTATTTTGATCGTAGAAGCAAGCTTACAAAAGGGTTCAGCTATGGGATGATTAGTGGGACATTAACGGCACATACCTTCTTATTTGCCAAATCATTGATAGACGTTGTCATTGAAACGATTCTTGACTCAAGCGGACTACTGTTTCTTAACAACGTGACTCCCTACCTTCTTTTAGCAGTAATGTTGACCATTATTGTGCTGCAGTTGACGGCATTCAATTTGGGCTTGAAACAAATGCTGACGTCGATCCTATACCCGTTATGTTTCCTTGTGTTTAATTTGGTGAACTTGATCAACGATTTGGTATATAATTCGTTGCTCTCCGAACACAAGATTACCTATACGCAGTTTACGTGGATAGTTGTTGGGTTGGCGAGTGTTCTTTGTGGTGTGGTCATCATATCGTGGGATAGTGCGAGAAATCTGGAACAAACAGAGATCTTTGATGACTACGGAAAGGACTACGGTACGTTTGGTGTTCCAAAGAGAGTACTCTCATTCGAGCAGAGCCAACTAATGAACTCGCTAGACATTGAATGACAAGCAGAGAAGACATTAAATGACAAACAAAGCCGACTCGTTGAACGAGTCTCGAGAATGAAAGATGAGTCTGGAACTCATGACAGTATTTATAGATGTATATGTAACTCTTACGTAATCACTTACATAAGTTTCGAATATCAAAATCAAAATTTTTCACATCTTCAATGGACTTGCTTAGCTTCAAGAACCCGGTGATACGGTCATATAAAACCGTCGAAGATATCAAAACACTCAAAGAATGGTTCTATAATTTCGATTTGGAAAAAGATATGCGAAAAAGAGGTGTCCAACGGACCAAAGCTCTTGCTAGTAGGGGAAAAATACCACATGGAGTAGAAGCAACCTCACTCCTTACATCTGCCATTCTCATGGATACCAATGGCGATAGCGACTCATTGGTTGTTCAGATGTCATATTCAAGTGCTCTTATCCGGTTTGTCAACGGGCTTTTGGACCCGTTACAGCTGGGAAACTATGTGATACCGTTGGTGGCTTTGGCCCAAAGTGTTGATCTACCCTTTTTCTTTGTTGAATTGAGACATATGGGCACTCATGATGCATTGCCAACGTTGGATATGTGTCGTATGGCACTGAAACGTGCACTCATTTGGCTTTATGACAATTATTGGAACCAGATTGAAGATGAAGATAGAGAGTATGAAGAGTATCAAATTGAAGAATTTGAACAGGACCATAAACCAGATGTGGTTGAACTGATCAACACCAAGTTAGAACCGATTATCTTCAACCTTAAAACGGTCAAGAAATTAAGAAAACAAGATTTGGATCGAATTTTCGGTCCGAATGATAAATCGGCCGATGCGTTGAAATACTTCAAGTCAGTCAAATCTATAAAGCGATTTATAGGTGCTATTGACAAATGGTACCATCCCGATATACAATACCTCACCACAATGGACCTTATGGCCCATACGTTGATCTATAAGAACTTTGCTATATACAACACAAGCAAGATCACAGCGACCCGCAAGTTCAATCCCTTGCTCATCAAGTTATACAAGCCATTTTTAGATGAGCTTGGGCCCAAGTTCAATCTTTATTTTGCATTGAAAATCATTCAACAAATCAAGTTATATATTGAGTCTAAATTTGTTTCTGTTTATCGCCAGTTGGGGTTCGAATTGACCCATCCTTTTGAAGTTATTCAGTTGCTTGAATGGATGAATTACTTGCTTGTACGTGTCGTTGCTCAATTTGACACCAAAATGTATATAAGTATACTGTCAGATATGATCACATTATCACAAAAATCAGGCACAACATTGATCAAGAGCAAAGAAGATTTATTGCAATTCTTTCTCGAGCAAATCGAACAATTGTATAATATGAACAAGCAGAATGCAGAGATTTATATGCGTATTTTACAGAGTTTGGATGCGTACGTGCGGTCGCAGGATTTTGCAGCCAAAGCTAGCGCGGCTATAGAACCGATATTGACCAAAGTGAAGTATGTGGCTGACTTCCAGCGCAATTTCGAGGCACCGCCATCGCTTGATATGATATTGGGGAGTAAAGATTTGTCGGAAGAGCCTGCAGCGAAGAAGCACAAGTCGGGAACTTTTTTGTTTGACCAGCACAAAAGATGGGAGCCTGTTCCGTTTGGTGTGCCGGTGTAGGTGTATAGAATAGAAGAGGAATATCAGTAAAGGAATATTAAATATGAGAAGAATATCAGAGGTGTAGTGAGTAGCATTTGAGGAATATCATGAGAGTAGTAGTGAGTAGTATGAGACTTTTTTAGCGAGATAAAATAGCGAGAGAGCATCTAAAAAATAGCGAGAAAGTATCGTCGCTACCGCTAGAGAGAAAAGTGAGCTCACCCAAATCACACCATCACGACAGCACCACAAATCAGACTAAGAATCAAACCATCACTGATTATCACACTATAAGCCACTCCAACATCACCCCACTATGTACGGCCCCCTCTAACACCTGCCTCTCAACCTATCATCTTGTGATGTCGTTATTCTTCTACAGGTTGCGTTGCACCACCGCCATCTTTTTTCCAGTCGATGTCGCAATTCCATCATCACTAATCTCAAATACGGGGAAGCTTATCTAATCAAGCAAGTATCATCCTCATCATATCAAATGCCCCCCTGGATACCCCAGAATATACAGAAGCGACTTTTGCTTTATGTTCTACAACAGCTCTCACTTTTCTCGGAGATTGACCTCCCAAATTTGGAAGAAGTGTCGCTAAATAATATTGTTCTTCGGGATATCTCGATCGATCCAGAGAAAGTGGGTAAGTTGCCTGGATGCAATTTGCGATATGGACAGGTTGGAACGTTTGAATTAAGCACCACGGGAACTACCGGAGGTGTGCAGGTCGATGCAAGCGATGTTGAAGTTGTGATTTCTCCCGATATTGAAGAGAATGCTGCCGGCGTCCAATTTCTGTTGGCACAAAGTACCGCCAGTTTGGCAAGTACAATCATGGGCACTTCAAGTGCGGAGATCCGTCCCTTAGAAGGCATTCAGAACGAAAACGACGAAAGTTTGGAGTCGAAAACAAATATGAAACCATCGGCTTTAAGCGGAGTAGTGGCACGAGCAGTTGAGCTTGCTCTACTGCGTTTGCGTGTCAACATTCATGATTTAAAGATTAAGATTGTTTCCGAATTGACCGACTTGGTGGTTGAAGTCGATAATTTGGAGATGAGTACAGTCAATGGGATAAGGCATATTGAGGTATCCGGAGTTAGAGTGATAACGTTAAAGCCGGATGTCGATTCTGGAGAAAAGAGAGAGAATTCAAGTGATGTAGATTCAGATGGAGATTACCTGGATTCGGATAAGGACTACGGAGACGATTCTTTGGTCGATTCAATGGTTTTCACTCACGATGAAGCAAGCTCGATTTATATGAGTGCCACATCAAAATCGTTTGAAAAGCCCGGTATAGAGACTCGACCACCAAACGATCCTTCAACAATCCTTCATATCGACACTCTATCGATCGATTTCAAGGGCTTGGCCGATATCCTGAATTTAAAAGTGGATATCGGGAATATCAAATTGGCTGCAATTCCCTTGACCCCCACAATCATATCTATCTTTGACGGAATAACTCGTAGCATCAAAATCAAAAACTATCAGAGAAGAAAGGAAAAGAAACAAAGCACCCGGTTTCCTCAGTATAATGAGGATGATGAGATCGAACAAGAGACGGACGATACAAACGGCGAGCCTCTTTTTAACAAGCTTCATATCGATAGTATAACCGTGAGTGCCATCTCGGCCTTATCACGAGATGGCGACTTTGAGTCGGCCAATGTATTCAATTTCGTCTTGCTGAATTTGAACGTCAAGCAGAAATCTGAAACGTTGATCTATGGAGGAGTTGAAACATTTGATGTTAGATCCAATAATCAAAATGTATTTAGTTTTGATCAGCCGGTTGAAAATGAATTTGGACCTTCATCTCCAGGCGCGGGCGCTACCAAGGCCGACATACGGTTCGAAGTATTTAAGAAGGAAGATTTGGTTGAAGTCACGGTGTTGTGTCTGAAAGAAACACATGCTTGGTTGGATGCAGATAGCATTGCCATATTGAGTCGTTTCGGCGCCGGTATCGGATTGATCAACACAAGCTTCAATGTGATGCAAACTACGCTAGACAATAATAAACAACGAAACGATGAAAAGGCCAATGTTCAAGTATTGTTCCATACAGGCTCAATCACTATCAACGTTGCTCTCAGCTCGGAGCTTCTGTTGGATACGGTGATATCGCCGATCTCGTTTAATTTACTCAAGAATGAGTTGAACATCAGAGATGCAGTCATAAAGTTGAAGGAACAGGGGAGAGAGGTCACTATCGGCACAATAACTACAGTCAAACTCCTCACCAAGTTGGAAGAGTTCAAGACATATGTTGATGGTGGATTGGGCTTATCGCCGAGCATTGGAAATGGAAGTTCGGGTGGGATTTCAACTCGAAACTCTGCTTCCTCAATTCCTAAAGAGGTCAACATGGGCTCAACAACAAGTCTCATATTGAACAAAATCATCTTCAACCTTGAAATGCCTGATTTGAACAAGTTGTTGCATGGGATTTCTATTTTAAGTGCAAATTTGGCCAAATCTCCCTATCAAACCCCGGTTATTTCAAACCAAAGAATTATAGACCCATCGATGCTGGTGTTACTGTCGAGAAGCAAGGCTAAACGACTTGGACAGCACGTTTTGCAAAACATTTGTTCATTCCGCTTGCTCATCAAAAGTATCGAAGTCAATGTTGCGGTTCTGGCTCGGTTTGGCAATCTCACCTTATCTATTTATGATGTCTGTATCAAGCAGATTAATCTGAACGTGATTGGATCGATTTTAAGCTTGGATATCAAGAGGAAATTGGGTCAAACGACTGAAAAGGTTGTGTTTGAATACCGAGGTAAAACGAAAGAAACAATTGGTTTCCCGATAGTGATGATCAAATACATTGCAAAGATCTCGAGCTTGGAATTTACGGTTCGAAACTTGTTGGTTGAGTACTATGCTCATTGGTTGAAGCTGCTAGAGAGTACCAAAAAGAAGGAAGGCCCAGCACCAAAATCCACCGATAAACAGTCAAAGAAAGTCGACATTAGATTCACACTTGTTGACTGTGTCATTGGTGCAACCCCAATGCGCCTCAACTCCAAATTGTATGTGATTATCGAAAAAGGAAACTCGGACTTGGTTTTTGCACCCACAAAAACCTATCTCAAAAGTTCATTGAGAGACGTGTCTGTGTATTTGATCGACGATGTTTCCAATATCGAGACATCCAAGGCTTCAGCTCCGATCGGATATATCTCCCCAAGTACATATTATTCGAACCTTGGTTTCATTCGGATTGGAAAGATCAACTTGATGCATGTTGGACTTACTTTTGAAGATTCCACCATTGATGTAAAAGTCAACTCGGACGAACAGCAGATCGAGCTTTGTGCTGATCTGATGAACTGTATCTTGCAGTGTATCAACGACTTGAAGCTCCCTGTTCTTTTTGATGAAGACGAGAAGATGAAGGTGAAGTTGAATGACGAGGTAAATCTTTTAGAGGATATCGATGAGGATGAGTTCACATCAAAGCATGATGAACTCGACGATGAGATTGAACGGTTGAATCTTGGAGAGTCAGAGCAATCGGACCAAGTGGAGCAGTCGAACGCAGTAGAGGATTTGGATAGTATTGAGACGTTCACACCGATCAGCTTTGAAGAAGACCATTTCAACCAGTATGATTTACCGGCAAAGCAGGAGTGTCCTATCCGGGTGAATGTGAATTTGTGTAAAACAAGAGTATACTTGTACGACGGGTACGATTGGCAGGCGACGAGGGAATCGATCAAGGAAGCAGTGAAAAGAGTGGAGAAGAAGGCCAAGAAAAAGAAGAAGGGCAGGAGCGCCCAGGAGAGTCAAGAGGAGGAGAGTCAAGATCAGGAGACTTCTCTTGCGAGCCTGGGTCTGGATCTGCGTCTCGGTCTGGACCCGAGTATTGGTCTGGGAAGCCTGAGTTCCGACATCGAAGAAACTCTCTTTCAGAGTGTTTTCCTCGGTGTTCCAATCGACTACAATGGAGACCTCGCCGAGACAATCAATCAACAAGTCACAAGTCAAGGCAAACCAAGCGAAGTCAACATCAACGGGCTCGAGGCAAAGAAACTTGATCTTAAGCGTTCTTTGACTCATAAGTCGCTCATTGACCTCAAGAACATCGAGGTCACCGTTGAGCTCTTGTCGACAAGAGACCAGAAAGAAAATGAGTACGAGGTCATGAACAACATTGAAGTGTCTGTTGAAACCGTGATTGTATTCGACAACGTTCCTTCTTCGAGTTGGCACAAGTTCTTGAGCTATGACAACTTTTGGGGAAAACGAGAGATTGGAACGCAAATGGTTAAGCTCCGGCTAACAAATGTTCGTCCCGATATCAAGTTATTGAACGGTGAAGCCGTTCTTAAGTTGAGTATAATGCCTTTGAGATTGTATATCGACCAAGATATGATTGAATTCTTGACCCGATTCTTTGGATTTAAAGATTCTAGATTTGAGATCATTCAAGAAGAAGAAGATATCTTTTTCCAGAAATTCGAGATTGATCAAGTTCGGTTAAGAATCGATTATAAACCAAAGAAAATCGATTATACTGGGATCAGATCGGGTAGGTATGGAGAATTGCTCAATTTCTTTAGTCTTGAAGGATCCGAGATCAAATTGGATGCACTCAAGGTTTATGGACAGGCTGGTGTTCAAGCCTTGTTGAACAAACTAGGTAGTGCCTGGGGTGAATCATTTGTGAAGCAGAAGAATAGTAAGATCATGAAGGTGCTCATTGGACTTAGTCTTTTCAGGTCGATATATAACATTGGAGGAGATTTGCGGGATTTAGTTGTAGTTCCATTCCATGAAGAAGCTTATTTGAAAAGTGTTCAAAAACATGGAGTCAAGTTTTTAAAGAGTGCTGGATATGAATTAGTCCGACTTGGAGTTAAGTTGAGTACAGGAACACAAGTCTTGCTCGAACAAAGCGAGGACTATTTGAAGCCCAAAAGAGGTCCTCGTACCCTGGTACCAATCAAACAATCGGTCAAGAAGAAGAGCATTGTTGAAAGTTCTCAAATGATGAATATGAGTGTGCATGCACCAAGAGATCAATATGGAAGCAACAAGTTGTATTCATTTATTGATGTAGAAGAAGAGGATTTTCTAGAGGACATGGCACTCGATAAGAACTTTGTATATGGGAGTGAAGAAGATGAAAGACAAGCACAACCGCAGAAGCCTGTTAGTTTGTACTCGAATCAACCTGCCACCGCGGGCCAGGGGATCAAGTATGCGTATCAGTCGATCGATAAAAACATGAAGCAAACCAAAGAACGGGTTCTAGAGCTTCTTGAAGAGTTGGAAGATGCAGAGACGGTTGGAGAGACATTTAAAATGATTCTTCAATCACTGCCACTTTTACTTATTAGACCAGTTATTGGAACTACCGAGGCGATCTCAAAAACTCTTATGGGATTGGGTAACAATATTGATTCTCGATATTTACGTGAATCTCGCGACAAGTACAATGCAGATGAAGAAGATTCAGAATAAGTCACAATATTGCATTTTCTTAAAATGGAATCAATGATCGGGGTAAGGCGAGGTTGTCTCCGCATTTTGATGAAAAAAATTTTCGAATTAATTTTGTGTTATGAATTAAATCTGTTGAAAAGGTTATCTTTGCCGAATGACTATAGGGATAGCGGGGGTGGAGTACCGTTGATGAGGGGTCGACATGGGGTAGATATAAGTATAAGATTAGTTAGATTAGTTTGATGTTATGGTCTAAGTTGAAGATGTGGTCTAAATTGAAGATGTGGTCTAAATTGAAGATGTGGTTTAATGATTTATAAATGTTACTGGTATCAAGTTTCCGTGACCCCGGAATACGAATATGTAGAAAACGGTACGCCGTTTGACTCGTCTCTAGGTGTCGTCGACGCCGGCACGTCGTGGAAGTCGATAGTCGTTACGTCGATAGTTGATAGTCGTTACTTCGACTCGTCGTCTCTACATCGTTTTCACCATACTCTGCGTCGTCTCCACCATACTCTATACTACTTCACCATACTCTCTATCCACCTTTATCTCCACATTACCCTCATATTAATTCACAGTCTACGCTAATTTAAATTTCAACATTAAATCCATACCGCAAAATCCATCAGATGGTGATTTAATTTTTTACTTAACTTGGCATATTTCTTTTTTAAAATTTCTTTTTTTTTTGCATCATACGGCTTTCGATGAGATGGCAGCAGGATTTTTCTCCACCATCAAAAAACCTCAACTACAAATTGACTCGAGATTTCAATTTAATATAAATTTAGATTCATTTTCTTCTTCTTTAGCTTCTCCATCTTTAAGCCTTTATTTGGTTATACATGAACTATATACACAAGTGTTATCTCCAATCAGTGCACTAATACAATGCAATCAAATAGTTCTATTAATTCGACTCATTCTGAGTCTGAAACTAAAGAAAAAAACGTTTACCTTGAAGAAGAAGCCGTTGTTGCTTCTACTGACTCTAGTCAAACCAAATCTTGGATCCCCACACTTTCTGTTGGTGGTATCATTGGTACTATTAAACAAAAAGTCCCATGGTATCGTCAAGCATGTCATGTTTTGATTGGAGCTTTCTTCACCGCTTGGTGGGTCTCGATCATTGCTCAGGACAAGCATAGACACCAATGGTTGATTCCAACCATTTTCTGGTTGATGCTTATGGTTAGATTAATCACTTGGAACTGTAGAATCTTACCATTTTTGATGAGATATGTTGCCATGGGTTGGTATGCTGCCGTTGACTTGATCTACAATAGATTGTTACCAAACCATGTTCATAGATGTATGGCTGGTGGTGCTGTTGCTGTTGGTGTGATGGCTCTTGGTACTTTTATTCCTCTGGAAACTGAATACTCAATGAGAAAAGATCGTGTTGTTTCATTCTGTGGTGTTCTCATTGCAATCTTCTGTCTCTATGTCACTTCAAACAATCCTTCGAAAGTTAATTGGCGTACTGTTATTGGTGGTATGTTGATGCAATTCATCATTGCCCTCTTTGTTTTGAGAACAAAGTGTGGTTACGATGTCTTTAACTTTATTTCTACTTTGGCTAGAGAATTGTTAGGCTTTGCAAAGGATGGTGTTGCTTTCTTAACAAACACTGAAGTTTCTAATTACGGGATGTTCTTCTTTACTGTTTTACCAGCAGTTGCATTCTTCGTTGCATTCGTTCATATCTGGTATTACTTTGGTACCATTCAATGGGCCATTGGAAAGTTTGCTTACTTTTTCCACTGGACCTTGAACTGTAGTGGTGCTGAATCCGTTACTGCTGCTGCATCTCCTTTCATTGGTATGGGTGAATCTGCCATTTTGATTAAAGATTTCATGCCTCACTTGACAAAAGCTGAATTACATCAAGTCATGTGTTCTGGTTTCTCGACCATTTCAGGTTCTGTTTTGGTTGGTTACATTGGTTTAGGTTTGAATGCTCAAGCTTTGGTTTCTTCATGTGTCATGTCGATTCCAGCATCTCTTGCTGTTTCCAAATTAAGATATCCAGAAACAGAAGTCCCATTATCTATGGGTGGTGGTGGTAACATCATCCCTGAATCAACAGAACCAGAAGAAATGAAACCAAAGAACCCATTACAAGCCTTTTCTCAAGGTGCCACCGTTGGTATTAGAATTGCTGGTACTATGATGGCCCAATGTATGTGTATCATTGGTCTTGTTGCCTTGATTAACGGTGTTCTTACTTGGTTTGGTAACTTCTGGAACATTGACCATTTGTCTTTGGAATTGATCTTCTCTTATATCTTGTACCCTGTCACTTTCTTACTTGGTACTCCAAGAGATGAAATCATGCATGTTGCCAGATTGATTGCAAACAAGTTCATTCAAAATGAATTCGTTGCTTACGAAATGTTGATCAATGATGCACCATACAATCAAATGTCTAAGAGAGGTACTTTGATTGCTACTTATGCTCTTTGTGGGTTCTCGAACTTGGGTTCTTTAGGTATTACTTTGGGTGTTTTAAACACTTTGACTAATAATTCAAGAGCAAAGGATATTTCAGCAACCATTTTCTCGGCTTTGATTTCGGGTGGTATTTCAACTTCCATCTCTGCTGCCATTGCTGGTATGCTTATCCATGACTTGAACAGTTACTTCAAGTCCAATTAGAATAGATAGTAATAAATTAATGAACAACGAGCACAACAGTAGAATAACGAGCTTTAGCAAGTTGTTCTACCTACTGTTCTGCTCGTTGTTTTTGCTTGTAATATAGAACTTGCTTGAAAGAACTGTAATGTTGCATGTACAGAACGGTTGCATCCTGCATATATAGAGATTGCAAATAGTGACGAAACGACGAGCGAAAGCAAGTCGTTCTACCATTCACCGTCTTTGCCTGTTGTACACAGCTGCCAAACCGCTATACAGAACTTGCAATGCTTCTTAATAGAACAACGAGCTATCGCTCGTTGTTCTTGCTTGTGATGCAGAACTGCTAAATCCTGCATATATATATATATCTTGCAATCTTTACTAATAAAACAATTGGCTATAATCGTTCTGCTAAGTGCCCTGTTTATTGTTCTTATAGCGCCGTAGAGGCTTATGGCAAACCCTTATCTTGACAGACGATCTTTTCACGGCTCAACATCCCTATCTTGACGGGCGATCTTTACATTCCTTTTGACACACTGACATAATGCTTACATAATCCCAACCTCATCTTAAATAATAATTTTTCACTGTACTACATTTGATCATCATGATTCTGCTCCCATTGATCAACAAAAATGACCCCGATGTTTGTGTGTTCGACGTTTCCGACATCAAGCATTTGCGTGATGAACATGGTATCTTAGGCACGCTTATCGGGACTCTCCCCCAATATCCACAACAAAACGTGTTTTTGCTGGTTCCACTTCGACTTATGATCTGGGAAGTTATATGGTTGGTACGCAATCAGAAAGCTCAATTGGTTGATTATGTCAATCTTCGTAACCTGCAAAAGCCGTTGAATATCGCCAATATGGTCAATTTGGATAAATCGGGTGTTTTCACCGTTGCCGAATCGGGCAATTTCGTCACTACACCAAATACGTTTGAACTTAGACCGGTCGATGGATTTGTGATACCATTGCAAGTCTATTTAGATACGTATTCCAACCGTACTGGTGTATCACTTGACGAGATCGAAAAGCACTACGAGACATACAAATATCTTAAAGAATTGGGCTACTTTATTAGTCCCGGTCTTCGGTTTGGAGGTGATTTTGTTATATACCCCGGAGATCCAGTCAAGTTTCATTCATACTCGATCGTCAAGTTTGGAGTCACCGACGTGAACGACATTGTTGTTGGAGGCCGGTTGGCTACGAGTGTTAAGAAGACATTTGTTCTTGTCGATGATGAAGCTGCGTTTTCGATCCAATGGGCAGGCTTCGGCTAATACGACTTTTCCACGTCTTCCCAAGTCAGCATTGCTTCTGTCACCACTTTGGGGCTCATCTTTGCTAGATCAGGAAGGAAAATCCGGTACAAATGGGCTAGAAACTCGCTGATTCCAAGCAAAGGGTCGGGAACTAATTCGGAAGAAGCCCACTCTTTATCCGAGATGATCCTGCCTCTTTCGGCAAGGGTGTAGACCCCGCCAACTACAATTCGATTGTACGTTTTACCTGCATATGTCTCTTGGAAATCTGTTGAAAGAAAGCCATTTCCTCCAACCACATTTGGATTCAATTCGATTGTTGATGTGCCGTTTTGTCTGACAGATGTCTCGTACACTTTCTGGCCGTTTTGGGACCTTTGGACGCCCTTCACTTGAAGCAAGTCGTTGTCTATTATCCCCGTAGCCCCTGTCCATTCAGGATCCGAACTAGAAAGAAAGAGTGGATATATGGCCGATAAACCGGAGGTTAATCCGAGCTCATCTGAGATTTCAAGCCAACTTGTTGATTTGGCGTAGTGTGCTAGGATTTGTGAATCATTGATGTTTATCTGTGAGTTTGTAGTCAACGCTGTAGTGTCGAGGCTTGTGTTTACGGAGCGTGTTGAGCCGTCAAGAAAAGTGTAGAGTAACAGTGAGGAGAAGCGTGCTGATTGGCGAGAGTCAATCACTTGTAGATATTCTGCATCGAGAAGGGTTTGCAAGTGGGAGCAGTTGGAGAGGTGCACGGTATTTGTGACGGAGACGACTGTGTTGTTTTCCCACGCGAGAAGGCTTGCGCTGGTGATCCAGTGTTGTGAGGGTTTGGTGGTTGAAGGGGGATCACTGGTGATCTCAATTTTCAAGTTCCCCTCCAAGCCAATCAACCCCGTGATATCGAATTCGAGTGTTGGCAAATCAAACGCGTTGGTGTTTACAATTGGGTCCCAAAAGAGCGGCGATACACCGCCGGTGAAGATCACTGGCTGTGGAGAGACCACACCGATCGTCTTGCCGTTGTACTGAGTTGTGACGACCCGTACTGGTCCCTTCTCTGCCCTGTTGGCGTACCAGAACTCTTCGGGCCCGTCTCCCAGCGTCAAAACCGAAAGCACTAGTCTCGAGGTGTTTGGGTGTATTCGCGGAAGATTAACCGTATACGGGCCCGTCACCAAGGGCACATCGCTCAACGGATAGACAGAGTCTGCAGGACGACTATTCTCAAACAAGCCTTGTTCAGACTCCTCGATACGGTAGAACTTCACCGTTAAGACGATTTCAAACTCGCCTTTGAGGCGGTCGTTAAGGATGTTGTTCAACTGGAATGAAAACGGTGTACTTGTCTTGAAAAGGGCCGAGTATACCGATAAGTCCTTTTCAAAGTATGACGTCAGCAGAACACCTCCTGGTTCGATGGTGGATGTTCTCCACACTTCGGTAGCGTTGATTATGAAATGGGCGAGCCGGTCGTATTGCACATGGTCAACCAGGGTGTTCAAAGCGACAACCACTCTGTTGAAGGGGATGTTTGGAGGGGTGAATGTGCCGACAAAAGGTTTGTTCCACGAGTGGCCAAACGTGTGGTTGAAGAGGAGTTTAGAGTAGACCGGGGTTCCGTAGTTGATGGGGGAGGCCACGGTTTCAACGGTGTGGCTGGTGGTGGAATGCGGAAGAACAAGGAGGTTGCGTAGCGATGGTTCCTGGGGGTGCCCTTTGAACCCCCAGTAGACATGGGTCAGCAAGAGACACAACCAGAGAGTGAGGAGGAACATGGTATTTATAGTGGGGAGTTGAGTCGTTTCAGTATTGAAACAGCGTGTATTACTATGTACGAATACGAGGCGTATACATAGGGAAGTGTGGAGGGGGGAGGGAGAACCAACTTTAAAGGAAGTTTAGAGGGAGTGTAGAGGATGTTTAGCAGTGTAGCAGTGTAGCAATGGTGTGGTGTGGAGAGCTGTTCGTGGTGCTGGTGCATCGTCCTGCATCCAGCTGTCTCTCCGCTACTCAACACACCACCACTCTGCGTACGTACACGTTTCACATTTGACAGGCCTGTTTCGTTGTGTCACATTCTTCGCCTGTACCGACTACCTCATCCAATTCACCACCATCCCAGTCACCATCAACACCATACACACCGCACGCATCGACACTCTTCTTACCGGCCGGGGTGTCTGTTGTGCTTCCATGTCAAAGTTCGACTTTTCATCATAAACTTTCTCGCTTAACTCACTCTTCACTTCTACTTCTTTATGTCTCGCCCCTCCATACATCATTGCATTCCATATTGTGCTTTCTCGTGATACAAATTTCATTACTGTTATAAACTTATAAAATTAAACCTTCAAATAAATTTTCGTTCCGGATATAAGCTAAAGTCCGGTCGAAAAAAGATTTTGAATTTTTAAATAATTTAGCTTCATTATCTCCGGTATCATCATTGTCTGGATCTTCAAGATTTTCAATATTTGTTCTAACAAGTTCAATAAGTCCGTTGATGTATCTTGAATCAACAATTTCATTTGCTGAAAGATTAAAAATCAAACACTTGTTTAAAATTTCAATGAATAATTGAAGCAGAAGATACGGATCTATGCACGAATCGGCGATACGAAGCGATTTTTGAAGGCACTCCAAAACCCGTTTGAAATCACGGTGGTCTTCTTCCAAGTATTCGCATGAAAGCCACAAGTGTGCACAAAAGTACACGGCCCGGCATTGGTCTTGTTTCTTTAATAATTTGGACCCGTAAAGAGTAAGCTTTGTAATCAAGGTGTCAAAATTATCTTTTTTGATGCTACGGACTGCATATAGCCCGTTTGCAATAGATAATATCGACATATAGGCAATCGACCCCCCATTCAAGGAATCATGTGGAGTGTATGACTTGACACTTGGAGACGCGGTCAAAAGGTTCTCTTCGTACACGACAAAGCACTGGTTGAATAACTCATAACTGAGAAGCTGTTGGTCCAATTGGTCAGCTATCGATGCTGCATCCAAGTAAAGCTTAAGGATCAACTCAGAGTGAAATTCTTGATGATGCTGGTACAACTCATCGATGATCAACAGCAATGTTTTGAAGTTGGAGGTGACCACAAACTCATTGGTTGGTTTATTTCTTTTCTTCATTTCGGCCATGTAATATCCGATGAGTTGGAACTTACGTAATATCTTAGAAATCAATGTGGGGTAAGTATAGATTTGATTTGACACATTTTGTTTGAGGTACTTTTTGCGGACATACAACAAGTTCTGGACGTTTAAGAACGGGTTCGATTTGTTTTCAACGAGCTGGATCACTTTCGATACCTTTTCTTGGTTATTGAGGAACTCTTGAGTGATGACTACTTCTGGGTCCGGCGTCTTTATAGTGGGGGAAATCCCCAAGCTTTGGGCTGTACTCTTGTGTTTCTTCTCATTGATGAGCACAAGCAAGTACTTGAAGATGCCGTCGATTTGTTCGGTAGTTGTGAGATGCTGGTCCTCGGAGCTAAGGAGCTTATCGACGATTTTCAACGCAACTTGTTTTTGGTGCGCCGGGTCTGAAATCTTCAAAAACAACTCGTGAAAGAACAGGAGTTCAAAAAGACTTGTGACCGATGTGAAGTGGTCGATTGGAACAACAAGAAGCTCGAACCAGAGAGATTCAGACTTTGATTCAGCGAGCTTCTCGGTAGCATACTTGTAGATTCTATCTAGATTCGAGTAGTTCGTATCGAATGTGAGGGACAACTTAACAAGAGACTCAAGAATAACCAGATGCTCTTCAATTGGCATGTCTGATAATTTAAGGTAAAAGGTCCAAAAAGAATCAAAGATTTCTGCAGCCTTATCGCCGCTTATCTCCGCTGTGTCATCGAATTTTTGATACTGAACAAACCGGTCAACAAGAGTCTTGACCAACTCGCTCTTTTGGAGTTTCGGGTGCACGTGAAGGAAAACGTCGTTCAACAAGCGGTCGAGCGTAGCAAAGTGGAAGTCATCAGGAAAGATCTGGATCAACACATCGATCAAATAACTCTGGGCCAAATGGTCGCGGCACTCAATGATTTGTTCTGTGATAACTCCGAAAATGCGACTTTTGTAGTACTCTATCGCCGAATAATCTTCCCCAGTATACTCATCTATAATCTGTGACAATCTAACCAAATTTGACCCTACAAGAATCTTCAACTCTTTACGTTCCTTATACCTTGTCTCACGTTCCAGAGAATGGCCTTGATGTTGTAATCTAACCCATAATTTATTCATTTCAACAAAATTAAGTACCAAAAAATCAACAGTTGAATCAAACTCGGCGATAGTGCCGATTGGAAGCAAGTCGCGGATTCTCTGCAGGAGATAATAGCGTAAAAAGAGACCACGAATAGGATGTTGAACACCACGGCACATTTCAATTAAATCCTTCATGATTTCCTTTTTGGGCGCACCGCGGATCTGCATATAGGTCGTGCCAATAACAATCATCATATAAAGCCTAGGAAGTATATTACCTGAATATTGAACAAGTTCATAAAGGTCGGCTAAAAATGGTGGATCTTTAGCCTTGCTCACGTGATTCGCTTTCAAGTGATTTGAGAGTTGGTCAAGCAGGTCGAAAACAGCAATGTAAAGTTCGTAGTATTGTTTGGGGGGCAATTGGTTGGTGCGAAGCTCGTTGAGGAGGTTCGAGCAGTTCTTGAGTGCGGGGAGAAGGTCGTTTTTGGCGAGCAGCTGGCTCATGGCGGCTCGTTGCTGGCCAACATTGTGGAGGCACCCGTGGAGGAGATCAGACATGTTGTGTTGAGATTGAGATTTAAGATTTGAGAGAATAAATACTGGCACTCACGTGCATCTCCACGAGAAATATCGTCACGGGCGACTATACGTGACATGTTTCTGTTCAGGATTAAGTGTCACGCGTTTGCGCGCCTGACTAATTACTTTACAATTATTTGAGAAATATTATTTTAAATTTTATTAAGTAACGTCACGTGCTGACGCACGCGAAGTGCACATGACGTTTGTTCAATCAATGAACCTAATCAATAAGACTTGACACTGCGATCTTTGTCTTGACGGGCTTGCCGTCATCGACAGAAGGCGACGTCTCACGTGCTTTCCTTTTAAGCTCGCTATCAACTTCCATTTCCATTTCATTTTGTGCATTATATTGCAGATTTATTGGGTGAATTTGAATTCCTGTTAATGAAGGTGCTGAAGAAACGGAAAATCTATTTGAAGATGGAACAATAGGCAGTGTAAAAGAAGATTGAGTAACGTCACGTTTATGGTTGACGCCAGCGCCATTATTATTTACACCTTGTAAAGGATTTGGAAAAAAATCAGGTGCAATTGAAGAAGAACGGCGTGAACTATTATTTGTCAGATTTAAATTCAGGAATTCAAAATTCAGGATTGAATTATTCCGAGAAATTTGAGTTGTAACAAGTAAAGGAGACCCTCCATAATAAGATGAAGGAGGGGTTGTAGTTCCTCCGGACCCAATGCTTGAAACCGATGCGGG
Source organism: Kodamaea alishanica (nom. inval.) (assembly GCA_030563745.1). Taxonomy (NCBI): domain Eukaryota; kingdom Fungi; phylum Ascomycota; class Pichiomycetes; order Serinales; family Debaryomycetaceae; genus Kodamaea; species Kodamaea alishanica (nom. inval.). Next base: position 49,797 of record JAJMJX010000032.1, read on the forward strand.
TTGTACAAGAATCAGTGATAAATTTGGATGTGAAGAAGATGCACCTTGTGGATGATTTGAATGATTATTATAAATCGAATTTGTTGTCAGATGACGTCTACTAATTGGATCATCCAATAAACGACGCTTATTCAGTGTCAGAAGTGGGGGTAATGTTGGATGGTGCAGTTGTTGTGAATTGATATCAAAACTTGAAGAACGAAATGATGAAGATGATGAAGCTGAAGATTTTCTTGTTGTTTGTGAAAGTGGAGGAAGTGTTGGTGGGGTACGAATTCCTGAATTTTTATTTGATCCTGCATTTAACGTGCTTGATAAATTTTCACCTTGTCCAAACATTGAAGTATTAAACAGAATTTGGGGTAATTGTGGTACTTGTGGATGGGTTGATGCTGTTAATGGTAAGTTGGTTGAAGATGATCCAGCACTTAAACTTGTCTTCAGATCCGTAGAAACATTCGGATATTCATATTTTTCTTCTTCTGCCGATTCATTTGAGCCCCCATTTGCTAAACTAGCTCTGCGTCTACGATTTGCACCTCCATTCCACCAATTTTTGATTGCATTATCCGAACGCCCATTTAAATGGCGTGAGATTTCGGCCCATTTTTTCCCGTATTTCCCAACAAGAGATTCGATCAATTCTCCTTCTTCAACCGTGATTGGTGACCGGTTCAATGAAGGCTTCAAGTTTTGATGGTATCGTTCACGACACTGTTTTGGTGTACGGGTTGCCAAAGTATTTGAAATTCTTACCCAGTTTGTGGGGCCGAAAACGGCAATCAAATCAAGTAACTTTTTATCTTCAAGCGGGGACCAAGGACCTCTTCTTGTATTGACGGCAGCAGAAGAGAGTTGGTGTTGTGCTTGTACTAATGGCGCGTGCATCTTTTGTTGTTGCATTGCTTGTGGTGCACCTCCAAGTGGATGCGGTATCGGACCCATATGAATTGGGTGTTGGTGTGTAGGGTGATGTGCATGATGAAGTGGATGGAGTGGCATTTGATAGTGTGCTTGCTGCGCTTGTTGCTGTACATACTGCGCACCCACTGCATGTGTCTGTATATGTGGATACCCATTTGGGGGAGGCGTTGTATTGATTGCAGAAGCTTCAATCTGGGGAGACGTTGTTGG
>JAJMJX010000032.1:51030-105333 GCA_030563745.1 Kodamaea alishanica (nom. inval.)
AAAAAAAAAAAAAAAAAAAGATTAAACTGTAAAAACTTTCGGTAATTAAATTTGGAAATCTAGATATTTTTACAGTTTGAATAGAAATTAATATAAACAAATAGGCCCAAAAACCAGGAGAAATCAATATTTACATCCATGCCGCAGTACTTAGTTTAAGGATAGGTGCATATGTCGAGGCGGCTTAAATGCAGAATGAATAAAATTGTGTCGGGTATATTAAAACATTCTTCCTGCGGGTGCTTGCATATGCATATGCGTTAAATTGGTACATATTAACCTGTAAAATCAAAATTCGACAAATAACAACGTATCTCTTAATACAACATTATCTTTATGAATTATTCATTCATAGCAACTGGAAAACACCCAACGCTTGAGCCACCGGTGAACGTTTTAAAACAATACAATATTTAACAATTAAAACATTACACAAAAAAAATTGAATATTAAAAAATAATTTGGTGCAGACATTACTGATATACGAAAAAAAAAAACCTAGTTAAATTTGATAGTATTTTCGCAAAAACTTTAATTTGCTAAGATCGGCAACAAGGGTTCCGGTGCCAAACTCAACCTGTAAACTTCAACTTATTAAAAAAGGCGTGTTTATTTATCAACTTATCCATTTGATGTACGGCTCGAATTAGACGTACCGGCACCAAAACTAACAAGGCTTATATGATGACTCAAAACAAGAGACACAAGTTCGATCGGTTAGTTTGGATGAAATTGTTTTTGGGGAATGTAAGCCTTCGCGTTATTCTGTCAATCCTTTACCAATTTTGGAAACATTATCCGCACGTTATCTGCATAATGAGTAAATCGAGGCGGCCTTATATCGGGTAAGGTTGTTTTGACTTGATTTTGTTTCTTTTGAAGTATATTTGTGCAGTTTGAATTCTTTATTTTACATATTCTCCTCACTACATGAATGAAGTGGCTTGTTCATCTGTTGAGTTGATCAATTTATTCTATTATCGACCGCAAATATAAAGTCCTTTTGTGTGATTTTTCGGGCCGACAATGCACTAATATACGTGTTTTATATGCACTTAAACAATACGGATTTCTATACTTACTTTCCGGACGATTACTATGGTGATTCACAAATCTTATTTACTCAATTGACTGATTCAACTCCAACCGAATTTGTTTTGCGGTTTATTTCATTTCATTTTGCATCCGCAAAAATGAAAAATTCTAACTCGTACACAAACTATGCTTGTCAAAGTCAGTTACATAATACCTTTTTGTGACTAGTTTCAGCATCTTGTTACCTTTGGAGCACAGGGGGCTTATCTTGGAACTGTAGGTTACATTGAAATTATTAATAACATTCTTAAGAGTTGACGCAGTGATCGTTCTAGGTTTAAAAAATAAAAATCTGCCATTACAAAATACATTTTCTTTTTTAGTAATTGCGTCATACCGACATTTTTTTGAATCACACATATTCTTGTTCGCTCTAAACGGCGGTTTAGTTCGGATTTAAGTTAGATAACTGATAACGTATTAAATGTTCTTTATAAGTCTGTGATGTGGCGCCATAGTTTGTCTTTGCATCGCCTATTTGATCATATCGACTTTTAATGCCGAAAAGTCTTGGACATAAAACTTAAAAAATATTTGTGAAATAAATCTTTACATGGCGGTAGGGATTTTGTTAAAATTGCATATCCGCTAATTTAAATTTCACATTAATGCAAAGTTGCCACTTTTGAAAAATTAAATAAGAAATTCCAAAAGATCTTATCATTACTTGGTAAATCTGAGAATCATGCAGAAAGAGAGATTCCTCCAATTTGAAATTTTCCGAGGCGAGACATCTTTGAGTAATCACGATTATAACCTTAAAAATTATTAAGACTGCATATGCAAATGCCTAGAATTATCGGCTCGGTTTAATGTAAGTATTAACTCAACTGCCGAGTTTTTCTTATTTCTTAGTATCGGTAAGAATATTGGAACGGTTATTTATTTGATCTCCGCCTCGAACTGCAAATTTATTGGTGTTTGAACTCCGCGAAGTTCGGTAGCGCAATTTCCGATCCGTACTCTAATAGTCTTTGCCATCAACACTGACATGGATTCACGTCACTACTATATCTCGAGTAGGCAGTTCGAGAATCGGCCAAAGATTAAGAAGAGTTTTCTAATAATTTACGTTTGTATATCTTCATACTCTGTTTTCTTCACCGGAGTTATGCGGAGTATGCAGGCCTGTTGCGCTGACTCGTATCCCAAATGTCAAATAAACACATTAAATCACACCTCACTGTTCAAGGAATGGACTTGATGGGCTATTGACTGCGCTCTTATCTACCATCTAGTACTTCAGTGTAAGTACTCATTGGCTGCGAATTCTGGTATTTTTATTATGCTTGCAAATTTTATCAACCACAATCCCGCAATAGCAAATCGAAACAAAAAATATGCGTACTCAACACACAAAGGGAGTGGACCCTGGACGGTATTGTTGCGGTTTATTGTTAGTGCAGTTCGTATTAGTATTGTATGTATACCACCTGGTGATTTCTAGTCATACTTATAGTCACTAAATCTAGTCACTAAATCAAGTCACTATAGCTAGTCAAACTACATCTAGTCATTACATCTAGTCACTACTAGTCATACTGCCTAGTATCTTCTAGGCAATTATTTTCTTGTTTCAAATTCCTTCCTCGGGAGGATGAAGTAATGAATGATTATTCGTAAATTAACATGACGTTACACTTTACGGCATTATATCTCCAAGAATTATTCTTGAGTCACCTCCCCAATCAAACATGATATTTTTCTCATTCGTAACCTAAGGCGGGTCAAAAGAACATTTACCCCAAAATGAAGGTATATATGTTTTAATTAAATGTGGTAATTAGAGTGTATTATTTACATATATTTTTTAAAGAACTATATCAAAAATATTTTTTAAGGTGGGGATCTCTTGATTAACCTTAAAAGTCCTGTCTCATTTAACCAATCCCTTTTTCCTTGTTACTGAGTGTATAGGGAGGCTGTTTAGTTGCAAAAATAAAATATTTATAAATATCATGATTAGCCACTGATTTGAATGTTTCAAAAAGGTTATAAAAACTTAAAATGCATTTGGACTCTACATTATCTTCAACTATTAATGATGGAAGAATAATTCATCATCAAAATCTTATTGCTCCTTCAGCATTCTTCAATTCACATAACTTAAGTCAAGAATTGGAACTCGACTCTTTTATTACAAAACCAATCCAACAAAGTGGATTGAATTCAGAAATTTCATATCTCGATCAAAGTCTGGGTCAATATGTTTATGTTAAAGATAACATTAATCTTCGGTTGAAATTCGGAGGGGCTCCAATAGTTGAGAAAGTTCAAGATGATCAAATAGAAGATCTTTATTGGTTAGATAAGCAGGATGTTTTTGATGAGATTTTCACTTATGAAGAGCCTCTTCAGCAGGATGCAATTTTTGATTCGGAAGCTTTGAATGTGATTCCATATGAAGAGATTTCGGGGTTTCAAGACTATACATTCACAGACGAATTCGATACTTACGCTTCTTCTTCTAGTTTATCTGATACAAACCTGAGTCCTTCAACTGTTTATGGGAATATCCCAACGATTCAAAACATTTATTCTCAACCAGATGTGAAACCAGAAAAGAAACGTTCGAGGAGATCGAAATCATCTCCAATCACTTCTGCTGATAGCAAGATCTTGGATATCAAGACTGCTATGGAACTCGCTACAAAGGCAATCACAAACGCATATTCAGAACCACCAAAAAGACTTCCAAGTCGTCAGCTTTTCAATATGAAGGATAAAATCTATCAAACTTTTAATGTTGAACAAATTAAAGCAATTAAAATGACTGGAAATGAAAAAAAGTGTCGTCATTGTTCTTTATCATTTAGAAACTACAAAGAAATGGTTGATCATTATGAAACTGAGAAATTATTCTTCAAGACTCCAAGAGATCATACATGTCCAATACCTCAATGTCCAATGAATTTAATTGGTTATGAGAAAAGGGCAAATTTAAGACATCATGTTGTAACTCATCATTTTGACAAGGGCTACATTGCAACCAAATTTACAAAATATTCAAATGAATTATTAAAATTGATTTATCCATGTAAACATGAAGATTGTGGTAAAGGTTTTTATAGGAAAGATAGTTTAACACGGCATATCAAGTTTGTTCATCAAAAAACTGATAGTCATTTCAATTTGAAAAAGAGAGAAAAGGATATACAGCATAGTTTCTTCTAGCCACAACCATTCTTGTTTTGTTTTTTTATAATATTTAGTATTTTCTTAATAAATCAACTCATAACATCTTTCAAATGAGGGGCATAATGTAAACATAACGCAAGTAATCAATTGATTTAATAAATAACACGATTGATTTAATAATTAACACATTTGAATCATAATTTTATTTTTTAATATTTGTGCAGAGTTCCTCGTAAAATATCCAAAAGTGGAAATTTGAAACCTGTCGGAAACCTAAATATTGGGTTAAAAAAATCATCAGTTCAATTATTTTATTCAAAGAGGTTATGAAAAGGGATGAATGCAAAATAGTTTAAAGGTAACACAGCCTTAAATTAGTGACTCCTCAAGGTATTTTTCCCTCGTTATTACCTGCGTTTATTTGTGCATTACGTCTTTGTGTCAAGATTCGACTCTGAGCCTAATTAATTCAGCCGCGCATTTCGTTCTCCGCATCAACACGGGTCGGTAAAGTATAAACCATTGAAACTACTTGTATTTTTGTGACTGAACGCATCTTCTTATCAGCAAACTTACCTTCCCCCACTTAGTCGACTGTACCTTATTACTACTCAATCCTGTATGTAGTAATATGGATAAAAAAATAATGCAAGATCCTTAATTAATCTAACATGGCTATACTCCTATGTTTTATGACGATCTATTGTTGACTAAATGAGAATAAATGCCACGACGTGAAGATATTTTTTCAAAATTATTAGTTACCTGAAATTTGAAGCTCAACAATCATGAACTGCTACATACAAATAAGTGGTCTCCGCGGTTCTACTCCGCATAAATAAGTGGTCTCCCTACCTCGACTGCTTTGCATAAATAATAGTTTTTCGACTGTTGTGCATAAATAAGTGTTTTTGTATATACAACTCCTTTACATAAAGAAAGGCTTTTGTATCTTGCATAAAGAAGGGCCTTGTATCTCGGGTGCTTTGCATAAATAAGGGTCTCCATATCTCGAATCCTATAAATAAAGGGTCTCCTATAATCTGTACAAAAGCGCTTTGTACCTCAAATAAAAAAATAGGCCAGATCAACGCCCATCAACTGGTATTTCTCGTCTATTCTTGAAGATATACCCAAATATTTTTCTGACTTTCCCATAATATTCTCTTATCAAGAGAATGTTAACAATACAATTATATGAAGGAAATATTTTTTACTCGGAAGCCACGGGTTGCGATACTGACATCTTGAAACTCGATTTAAATTGTTTTATATCCGTTTAAATTCCGTATGCATCCACGATCAAATTCAACCCATCGAGTTCACTATTACACTGCCAGGCTGACGAGTTCCGAGGTCCCTTTCTAACTTCTTGGTGTCAATTTCATCGATAATCTCGTCGAACGATGATTTGGGAGATAGCCCCCTGATACGTATTGACACGTTTTCAGAAGTTCACCGAAGTCTAACAAACACTGACTACTACTATACAGACAAAAAGACTTTCCACATATTAGATCTCGTCGGTTTTCTTAAACCTTCACTTATAAGGCAACTTGTCCGAGTGGTTAAGGAGAAAGATTAGAAATCTTTTGGGCTTTGCCCGCGCAGGTTCGAATCCTGCAGTTGTCGTTAATTTTTAATTTTTAGTTAGTTGACAAATATTATTACATTCTATAAACGGCCGCTATATACATTTGTCACCCGACAAAATCTGCTACTTTACCTATCTGACACAATTCGCGAAGTTATCTCCTACATCTTTGTATACTCCGTGATTTACTTCCTATATCACTTCGTAGTCATACCTGACTGTTTCAAACAGCCAGTTATCTCTACTCACTTCAATATACTTGAATAGTTCTACTCTTCAAATTCTTCCAAATCCTCTGGATCAAAGATAACCTTCACCATAAGCGAACACAGCGGGCAAACCGCGATGTCTTCACCGTCCCTCAAGTCATCAATCAGGATGGCAAACCTGTCGCCACACGGACATGGGTACTGGAACAACTGGGTGATGGGGTCGTAGGTAAAATCCTCGATCTCTATTTCATCGTAGATTGTTTCCATGTTGGTTGAGTTGATATCAAACGAGATGAGGTAACAGAAATTAACGAAAAGTAATAATTTAATTATTAACACAAAATCAAATCGAAATAAAAATTAGCAGAGGGCTCTGACCCTCGCCGCTCATGTGACTCTTCTTTTTACATGTTAAAAATTCTTTATTTACAGGTTGGTGCGCTTTTTACAAAAAAATACACTCATTAAAAGTTTGCGCGGGCGCACTAACATCTAATTTCCTGCACACAACTTTTTTTTTAATTTCTCAACCAAAAATCGAAAAATTTTCATAGCTTCTCTCGAAAAACTCGGCCACCTTTAAAATTCTTTTTCATAATAGTTTCTTACTTCTTTTAACACAGTAGTTAGTGATAGTCATAAGTGTATGTATATACATATATAAAGATGATGAATACCTTTTAAAAGAATGGATATAAGATAACAACGAGGGTATAACCAACATCATATCGATCATCAACCTAGAATACTAACAATAATAGCAACATGGGTATTTCCAGAGATTCTCGTCACAAGCGTTCCGCCACTGGTGCCAAGAGAGCCCAATTCAGAAAGAAGAGAAAGTTTGAATTAGGTCGTCAACCAGCCAACACCAAGATTGGTGCTAAGAGAATCCACTCTGTCAGAACCAGAGGTGGTAACCAAAAGTTCAGAGCCTTGAGAATTGAAACCGGTAACTTCTCGTGGGGTTCCGAAGGTGTTTCAAGAAAGACCAGAATTGCTAGTGTTGTTTACCATCCATCTAACAACGAATTGGTTAGAACCAACACCTTGACCAAGTCTGCTATTGTTCAAGTTGATGCCACTCCATTCAAGCAATGGTATGAAAACCATTACGGTGCTTCTTTAGGTAAGAAGAAGACCGATGAAGTTGTTGAACCAGTCAAGAAATCCAAGTCTGTTGAAAAGAAGTTGGCTTCGAGAGCCGGTTCTGCTGCCATTGAAGCTGCTGTCGACTCCCAATTCGGTGCCGGTAGATTGTACGCTGCTATCTCCTCTAGACCAGGTCAATCTGGTAGATGTGACGGTTACATCTTGGAAGGTGAAGAATTGGCCTTTTACTTGAGAAGATTGACTGCTAAGAAATAAGCAATTTAGTCTCATGGTACTCTTTATGTAAAGTAATAAAATAAATTAAATAAATTGATAATGGTAGTACTGCGGTAGGGGTATGGTGACTATTATGGTTGGTCTACTCTAGTGACTGGCTCGTAGTGTCTCTTACCATCAGGCATGGGTCTGTCACTGACTTATAGCATGGTTCATACTATGACGTGCAATACTTGTATTTGTCTTTTGTTCTCATATAGAACTCGCTGTATCTCACAATATTATCTACTCTACGTCAAACTATACTCAATTGCAACAACCAAAGTCAGAAGAGGCATGTCGTTGTACTTCAGGATCCAAGGAAAAATCCAAAGACTCAGTACAGGTCTGTGTAAACATTTTATTCATCATATATAGGTTGTTGTACAATCCAGTACATCCGTCCTCAGATGCAAAAGTTTGCTAATGTTTTAGGAAGTATAATTGAAAAGTGGCGGATTTTCTTGAACTTATATACTTCTGAAATGTCCGGGTAACTTTTTCTGCGATGAGATTCAAGTAGGGTAGACTCAATATAAGAATAAATTCATCTTAAATGTGATGAATACACTCTTTATGACTCGGAATTCGCCTCAAAAACACAGATACACTCTTATTTACGTTCTATACACCAACAAGCGACACTTTATCTAACCATTTAATTGATTAATTCACTTCTGCGCACGTGACCCAGCCCTCTTTTTGTAGATATTGAGACATCAACAAAAACTTTAAACATCACCATACAATGCCCGAACACGACGAAACCGTTTACGAAGATGCATATTCCATCATGTACCTGAAGCCGATGCCGGTAGTGCCAGTCACACACGGGTTGCACAAGCTAGCAAATAACCCGCCTCCAAATATATACTCTCAAAGGCACGTATATGCCCCAGAATCAATACAAATGCCCGAATCAATCAAATCATTCGAATCCGAAAGTCCAAATGATATTGCATTTCGACTTTACCAGGCACAAATCCAGAATAAGCTCCGAAAAGAATCGGATGCATTATATGATGAATCACAATTTTCAAGCAAAAAAAGGCAACAACCAATCTACTATAAACCTCCATCCTCGGTTAGAGGCAGTCAATTTGGAATTCAAGATTTCTTACCACCTTCAGTGGCCACTCAAGACAACAAGATCCCGATTGTAGCGAGACGAGTCAAGGACGTAGCGGTACCGATGCGCCCTGTATTCAAACAGAATGATGATGATGAATTGGATGAAGAGTCGGAGGATGCCGGGCCAACGGGCGAATGGGTCAATCCAATAATGAAACAAGCCCTTTCAAGACAAGTCAACCGTGAAGCACGTGTCAGACGGTGTATATCAAGTACAATCTACTTTTTGACATACTTATTATTAAGATCTATCATAAATAAAATTCATGTATTATATGAGGCCACATCTCGGAATATTGCTAAAAAATATATTTCAAAAAATCCGAACCGATATGCAATTTATTTCGACAAGTTTATCTTGTTTATAATCATTGGTAATTTAATTATTCTGATTATGCTTGCGTTAAGTCCGGCCGATCAATGTACCGACTTACCATTAAGTAATAAGCAGAGACGTCTTATTGGACTCCGCGAGATACCAGAGGAAGACGAGCTGACGGAACTTACATTGAAACAAAGACGGTACGAAATGGAGCATCAAAAGATAAAGCAAATGCCAAAATATAGCAAAGTTAATCTGTATTCTGAAAATACGCCAGTGATTAATGTGCCGGAGATAACCGTTCCAATTGTTAAATCGGTTAAGAAAAGAGAAGTTCTGGATTCGGTCAAGGAAACGTTTAGGAAGAATTTCAATTTAGATTTTACATAAAGGTGAATTTTTTATTAAATGTAGGTTTATCTCCGGTATCTCCGGATCAACAATGTAATCTTTTCATGTTCTCTTCTTCTACACACTATACTTTATTTCGTAAATGGAGAGTGATATACTTTCTAATAAACGGCTCGCTATCGTTCACCAATTATGTTCGCTTAATCACAGGACAAAAGGGTCTGTGGGGAAAACGCGGGGTTAAACACATATAAACCCACCAATCCCCGAAACTTTTCAATGACTAATAACAAAATGAACGACTTTGAAGAAGCCTTTCGAGTCAATAAAATATCCAATGGAAGATATGCAGGGGCTCATCCATTAGGACTTCCTCTTGTTGGAGCTCGTGGTGTTTACGGTGGCCATACTATTGCCCAAAGTTTACTTGTCGCTATAGAAGCTGCTAATGAAGACAATTATGAATCGATTGATAGTCAATATTTACCACTTCTGTTTCATTTACATTTTATAGGTCCAGGAGATTCTCGTATTCCAATGGAATATTTGGTTGAAAAATATAAAGGACCAGATGGTGTTATTAACACGAGTATTATGGCGGTACAAAAAAATCGCACTAGAGCAAGTGCAAGTTGTGCATTAGTTCGAAAACATCGAGTTAATCTTGCTAAAGCCGCTAAAGCCGATCTTAAATTAGCTCGTGAATATAATACTCCATGGATGCAAAAATATCACAAGCTGGCTCCTCGAGGGCTTCAGCAAGTTCATCACACCGACTTTATTCGTCTGGCATACTGTGAGGAGTTTATCCAATCATGGGATTGTCCCGAAGAGCTCAAGGTTGACCCTGCAGAACGATGGATCACTGTATGGAGTGGAATCAACAATAAGGTAGCGCCCGAGTATGAGAATAAGAATGTTGCCGAGGAATTGCCGGTCCAACCATTCATGCAATCACATTATGAAGATGATGGTGCACCACATACGATCATCCCTCCAAAATACCAACAGCTGTTCAAGAGAGGGATTTTCAATTATATTGGGTTGGCTGATTTGACCGATACTGCTCTTTTAACAACCTTACCTCGGGTACTTCATTTACCATGGAACCCGACTTTTAACAATCCGCATTTTGAATTTGAGGATTCAAAAGATGCTCGGAATTTGTTAAAGACTTCGATCAATATCTTTCATGTGTATCATTATAATGCGATGTCACTTGACCATCATATCTATTTTCATTTGGATAATTTCGACTCGTTTGATGTTGTCAAGGAATGGGTGTGTTTTACGTATCAGTTCAAGAGGGTTAGGAATAACCGGTCGTTGGTGAGAGGTAATTTCTACGGAGCGGACGGGAGGGTAGTTGCGACGGTGTTGCAGGAGGGGTTGACGTATATGACCGAGGGGTTGACGGAGATGGCGAATTTGTAGATATCTACGGAGTAGATATGCGAGTAGTGCACTCAGTTTATAAAGTAAGCATTGAATAGATTCACTGAGTTTTCATAGTATCTACAAGAATTGAGTAAACTCATTGAGTCTACACAGTATCAAGCATTGAGTAGATTCATCGAGTATACACAGTCTCAACACAGTATCTACACAGTACCTCCCGGGCACTATACAGTATCCACACTACCTCCCGGGTACCACACTGTATAGATACCACCCTTCCAAAAGCTGTAAATGTTGAGTCTTGCTCTCAACTTTCCGAACCCTACATTTTTCTCCCCTCCTCTGAAAAAATACGGTGCCTCGGATTAATTATTCGGTTAAAAGAGGAGTAGATAAGCCGAACGCGCAGACACATGTAATAGAGATCTACCATATAAAAGATATACGAAATCACTTGATTAAATTGTAAACTATACCTTTCATGTCGCTTCTAATTGACACTATATCCAAGCTCGAACAGAGCTTTTCGGTACGCCAAGTCTCACCACAAAAGTATGAAGGCATCGCACCATTAAACAAGCCAAGTGCGATAAGCCGAGGTATTTTCGGTGGAAATTTATGTGCACAAGCGATTGTTGCTGCAATGGAACACTGTCCCGGATTCACACCTCATTCTTTACATTCATATTTCGTTAAAGCCGGTGATGATTCACAAGTGTGTCGATTTGAGATTGAACGATTGAATGATGGTAAAACTTTTAAGAATCGGTTAATTCGAGTAATACAAAATAATGAGCTTCGATACATTGTGATGATTAGTTTGACTAATTCTAAAAAAGTTAAAGCCAATTTTGAATATCAATTACCTGTAAATCTGACATTTTATAAATATGATCATCGAGAATTACCTGTGTATACAACGTTTGATTACGGAGGGTTATTACAGCATAAACTCCCACCTAATTTTATTGATTTAGATCGAAAACAACAAGAATTAAGTGTGGGGGAACGAGAGCTTTCATTTTGGATTAGAATTGGAGATAAAAAGAATGAACTGCTTGCATCTAAATTTAAGTACGCCGGTTTGGGTGTGATTTCAGATTCACTTCATTTAAGTTCAATTTCTCGTATATTAAATTTACCATTTTTGGGTGCAAATCCTTTAAATCCAAAAGAAAAAATCCCAGCATGTTCCATTACGGGAGGTAAAAATCCGTATTTTTTCTGTGTATCACTCGATCATTCTGTATATTTTCATGAAGATCTGTTTGATCCACACGATTGGATGTTTGTTAGTTTTAAGGCTCCAAAGTTTGTTAATGACCGAGTGATGGTGTATGCAGGGTATTATGATAGGAGAGGGAGATTGATTGCGAGTGCAGTGCAGGAGGGGTTAGTCTTTTTGACAAAGGAGACGAGAGCGAAGTTGTGAGACCAGTTCATGAATGCAGTTCATGAGGTGGCGGACTCATACTGTATACTACTGTACACTAGTTTATCCTGCTGTACACTGGTTTATCCTGCTGTACACCACCCTATCCTACTGTGCGGTGTCCTTTCTATATTACAGTATACCACTCTACACTATTGTACATTACTACACATGCACATTCAACCATTCTCGCTTAACTCGCTAATCATCAGGGTCCTGTGATATTATAAAATATTCCACAAAACCATTCCTCGGTACCAAAATTTTATATAAAACGAATTGTTCGCAATTACTTTTTTTTCTTTAAACTGCAAATATGTCTGAAGAAATAATCACCTATCAATCGATGCTGTTAGAGCAAAAGTACTCGCTTAACCAAGTTGAGTCATACGAAGAAACCATCAAGTACATTGGGAAGTATCCATTAGAACTCGTTCAACCCGGAAATCGTGGTGTATATGGCGGAGAAATCGTTGGCCAAGGTGTGAATGCAGCTTGGGCCTCGGTCTCCGATCCAGAATTATCTCCACACTCTTTACATTCCTATTTCATCAAAGCCGGTTCACCCGATCATGTGGTGTCATGGGAGGTGCTCAAGGTCAATGATAGTCGTAACTTTGCCAACCGTTTGGTTAAAGGCTTTCAATTCAATAAGTTGATGTTTGTTTTACAGGTTTCATTCTCTCGTAAAAATATCTCAAGCCAAAGATCAACCGATGGTATAATTTTTCAAACAAAACCTTCACATATATTAGAAAAATATAGAGATAAAATAGAGAAATTACCTAGTGCAAATACAAAAAATTTGATTAAATGGGGCTTACCATATGAAAGTATGGCGACCGATGGTGTTATGAGTTCAATCAATACCGAAAATGACCTTTCATATGAAACAACCGGAAATCGAGTTCTTGGATTTTTCCTTAAATTTAATCAAGCTAGAGGAGTTAAGAATTTATTTAAAGAAAATGTTTTGGAACTTGTATATGCCTCAGATTCAATGTTTCTTGGAGCATTACCTGGAACTCTTGGACTCAAATTAAGTAAGTGGGTTGAATTACGTAAGCAGCTTGATTTCTTTAGAGTTTCTCTTGACCACACTGTTTATTTCCACGACCATGATTATTCAACAAATGACTGGATGTATATGGAGTGTCGGTATCCACGGTTGACCAATGACCGTTTGTTGTGTTTGGTGTCGATATATACAGTTGAAGGTGCATTGATTGCGACCATTGTGCAAGAAGGGTTGGTCTATGTAAAGCCCGAATTAAAGGAGAGAGTAGATAGTTTACATAAGCTATAATGAATAATGTAGGACCCTTGACAGTCTAAGATCAGTCAATTTACGAGTATTGTAGCTGCAAATCTAAATTTGTAGATCCTCGGGTTTTTCGCAGTTTTTATCGGCATTAATTTATCGGCATTAAACCCCGTTTCCCCCGCAATTCATAGATATTTCATATGCTAATATTTCACTTATAAATACGAAAAATTATCATAATCTTTAATTTTCGATAATAATGATGAATCATCCAGTTGATGTTAGACAATTGCTCGGGGTTAAGTCGACTGGAGTTAACAAATACGTTGGGCTTTTACCTATTGAAAAACCAGCGAGTGCAGCTCGTGGTGCTTATGGAGGTAGTATAGCTGCACAAGCATTATTGGTTGGATTAGAATCGGCACCTTCTGGATTTAAACCTCATTCACTTCATTCATATTTCATTCTTGCGGTTAATGACAAGGATCCTATCAATTGGACCGTAGAGCTGGTTTCTCAAGGTAAAAACTTTGCCAATAGACATATTCGGGGATTACAAGACGGTAAGGTTTGTTACTATGCAAATCTTTCACTTACCCGAAAAAACAATCATCAAGATTCGGTTGCAGAGTATGAAGAGTACAGACAGAAATTAAAGAACAGTGAAGATGATGAAGACGTCGAGCCTGTTGCCAAACCACTTAGCTTTCAAACACCAGATCATAAATGGCTTTCTAAACATAAGATTGATGAAATACCAACCGATTTACGTTCTGAATCATTAATGATTTATCACAAGATATTTCCCGAAATGTATGAATTAGAACGAACAAAAGAAGAAGACACTGTTGAGATATCTGATCGTCGTTTACTGTTTTTAGTTAAATGGGGAGCGCCTGAATATAATCAACCATTGATTGGTATGAATTTGGCGTATCAGTATGCAGGACTCGCTTTATTATCAGATTCACTTTTTTTAACCCGACTTGCCCGGTCTTTAAGAGCCGAGAATGTTAGTTTAAATGATCGTGTACATTATATGTCGTTACTGTTGGATCATATTATTTATTTTCATGATGATGATTTTGATGTAACAAAATGGTTGTCATTTGCATGTAAACCGTTAAGGTTTGTTAATAAGAGGGTACTTTTTGAGGGGGAGATTTATAATGATAAGGGAGTTCAGGTGGCTACTATTGTGCAGGAGGGATTGGTGTATGGGTTGGAACAGTATGCAAAGTTGTAGGGCACATCTACAAAGTAGATGTGCGAGTATATCTACGAGCTGACGTACGAGTGACATGCGAGTATATATACTAGTTGGTATATGAGTATATATAAGTGATATAGTGACGTATGATTAGATATCCAAAATTTGTGCGAGCCATTTAGACCTATGTATCGAGATCTGTCAGTACTGCATCTACTCAAAGAGTGCTAGACTGCGAGATTTCTACCCTGAGACTCTATTATTCCACTCTAGTCCGGCACTGCACCGGTGAGTAACAATCCCACTTGTCTTTTCTGTCTTTTCTGTCTTCTCTCTTCTCTTTCTGTGTCGTCTCTTTTCTGTCTCTTCACTTTTCTCTCTCTTTCTGTGCACACATTCCTTTTCTGTCGCATTTTCCACTTGTACTCACACTCACCACCATGACATTCAACAACGACTCAATTACATCGCTTCAAGGGATCTTCACCAAGATCACGGGTCAGAACAACCTCCTTGTGGTTGACCGTTCTCTCCTGTCACTACTCAACTATCTCACTCCCTTCCTGACTCTCAAACTGTACGGGAAGTTCACAGACTTGGTATGGCTAGACGATCTACCAGACACTTCAAAATACAATAGCTTAATTCTAATTATACGAGATACTCAAACCAATCTAACAAAACTTAAACCGTTGAATCAAAAGCTTCATTTGATTGTACCCAATTTGACCAAGTCGTTCATCTACCAAATCAACAAGGTGTTTGACCAAGTACTCACATTGACCCAAATTTTGGAATCAACACCCAAATCGATATCGTACAAAGTAAAGCTATACAACTGGGAGGTGAGTCCTCTTTTGGTCGAGGATGTCTACGTGACTGGTCAACCCTTGGAAGACTACTTTGAACAGCCTCTTACCATGGTTGGTGACCTTGTAAAGTCAACGATAGATATCATGATCAAGAACAATCTTAAGCTTAAGAATATTTACGGATTGGGAGATTTAAGTAATTTGTTTAAAGACAGACTTGAAAAAGTTAAGTTACCTGAGTATTTGAGTTTGAATATGAATACGTTGGAACAACAATACTTCAATACTCAAAAACAAAGTAATACCGATTTGGTGATTTTTGAAAGAAATGTTGATTTCCTACCCCTCTTTTTGAACCAATTGACTTATCACGGACTTATTGATGATTTATTTTCTATTGAATACGAAGTTGCCAACAAGATTTCCCTAAAGGGAGACCCATTATATGAGTCTCTTAAACATCTCAACTTCAGTTTTGTTGGGCTGAAGTTAAATGCATTGGCAAAAGAGATACAGGGCGAATATAAAAACGCATCATCGAGTGATTTGGAAGATATGAAACGGTTGGTAAGTTCACTCAATGACTTGACACAACGACAAGAACTCGTGAAAAAACATACAAACATCAGTGAAGATATCTTGGAAAAAACAAGCGAATTTGAAGAGTACTTTACGACTCAAAATGACATCTTTGAGATGGATTATAAAACTCAAATCAATATGATAAATCAGTTTTTAATTAAAAATATTGATCCCAAATTTATTCTCAATTTATTATGTATCATATCAATTTTAAATGACGGAATTAAACTTGTTGATTATGAAGAGATTTTACAATCAATAATGAATAATTATGGACTTGAATACGCATTATTGGTTGAAAAATTCATAAATCGTAAGCTTATAAAAGTTGAGTATCAATCTGATTTTTTCTCGAGGTTAACAGTGTCAGATTCTCAAGTAAAGGATGAAAATATTCTTGATACAAAAGAGAGTTATAAATCAACTCACAAGTTGATTGATAAATTTTGGAATTTGCACCCAATAGATCAAGTGGAACCGGATATATCAAAGGTTGAAGTGAGTGAGATATATTCAAATCCGTCTTTCGCACTTGCTGGTGGGACTGTTCCATTGACTACAAGACTTGTACAAGGATTGTATCAGCGGGACTTTCTTAAGTATAAGCCGGTTAATAATATTAAAAGAAGACCCAATTGGGACAATTTATCTGTTGAGAGTATGTTCAATGGTGAGGTGATTGATGTCAATTTGGACGATCAGCTGGATAAGCAAAGGAGTAATGATCGCTCGGAGTTTATTATTGTGGTGATGATTGGGGGGATCACAAGAGCGGAGATTAGTTGTTTGCAGTGGTTAAGGGAGAGGTTGAAGAGGGAGGTGATTGTGGTGTCGAATGGGATTGTGAATAATGGGGGGATGTACAGTACATAGCACTTTCAAGTGCACGAAGTACATTTGAAAGGGCACCCCTGGTACACTCGCCCGGATCACAACATTGGAAGTTCCCTCTGCAAGCACCCTACACTGAAATTTCACTTGCAAAGCACACTCACTTAGACTGGAACTACACACTCTGAGTACACTCGTTTGACGCTATACTACACCCACTTGAAGTTACCCTGCAGTATTCACACACAAGACACTGCGATTGCATACGACACACCTCTCTATATTTATTCCATATTTGCTACTCTTTCCTTATTCACACAATGCTTAGCGAATTGTGTTCTGTATGTTCATTTCTGTATACCGTTGTGACCTGTATGCTTTTTCCTCCACAACTCGCTATCGCTCGTTGTCCTGTATACTCGTGACTGTATACGTCCGTATACTTCTTCACACATTTCGCTATGGCTCATTGTTCGTGTATACTTCTTCTTCACACAACTCGCTATCGCTCATTGTATTCTCGTTCTGTACTCGTTGTGTTCTGTCTACACTCTACACCTCATCCAATATCCTGTGTATTACTTAAATACATTATGACAACCAGTGTATCACTAGTATCCGTAATCATCATAATTCAATAACTTTTATAACTTAAGCATCTTCAGCTTCCTTTTGAGCCTTTAATTTAGCATAAAATGCTTCTCTTTTAGCAACCAATGGTTTATGTTCAAAGTACCAATAAGCAGTGGCCAAAGTGAAACCACAACCGAAAGCAAGGGTGATGTCGGTGATGATCTTTCTTCTAAGAGAACCAGTGATTGGTGCAATAGCCATCTTGTAAATGTTTATATAAAATTCTAATTAACTATTGAATATTAATTTTTCAATTGGTATACTTTTTTTTTTCGATAATCAGCTCATTTGTTTGGTGAGAAATTTCAACCAATAAAAATCGAGTATTGTGCGAGTGCACTAAAAAATGTGAAGAGTCAAAATTTCAATCTTTTTTGATAGTAACTTTTAATATCAATCATAATGTTCAGATCTATTAGAACTCCTCAATTAGCTAGAGCAGCTAGAAACTTTTCATCGACTAGTCGTGTTTCTAATGCCGTTTATGGTACACCAAAATCGGGTCCTTACTCAAATCTTCCATTCAAAGTTAACAATAGAAAATTGATTCCAATTCATGTTTACTTCTACGGTATTCTTGGTTTCTTCTTTGCCTTCCCATTCTTATCTTCATGGTGGCATTTGAAGAAGGCTGGTAATTTGGATTAAATGTGCATTTCAATTTACGAGTCTTTTATAGTATAAATAAACGAATTATACACTGAAGCGAACACGCTTTTTTTGTTGGTGTGAATCCAGTGACAGTCTTTTAAGAATCGACTTGATGGTGTAGTCTTCTAGGATGTAACCGCTTGGGATTGAGTTTGTCATGGGGGGAGAAATTGGGACGGGTTGAAGGATGTTTTCCTGTTCAAGAATAGGCATATAGTCTTGAGATCGTATGGGAGATGGGGGGATATATTCGTCGTCTGATGAGGGAGGTGAATCCGTGTTTGTTTCCCGTGTGCGTATCTCTATCTCCGTTTCCTGTGTGTGTGTTTCTCCTTGTGTCTCTGTGACTGTCTCTCCCTGAGTGTGTGTCTCCGTCTCTCCCTGGGTGTCTGTCTGTGCCTCTCCCCGACTGTCTCCCTGAGCGTCTCCCTGAGCGTCTCCCTGAGCGTCTCCCTGAGCGTCTCCCTGAGCGCCTGTGTCTCCCCGAGTGCCTGCCTCTCTCTCACTGTCTATCTCCTCCACCTCGAAATCAAAACCAAATGTATTTCCAAAACTCTCCTTCTCCTCATTCTTCTCCTCATTTTTCTCCCTCTTTTCCATTTCTTGAACCTTTACAACCTTCCCCCAATTCTCAACAAATTTAACCAATTCTTGATCCTCTCTAATTCTCAGCGTGATATTTGCAAAATAACTTAAATTCACAGGCCCAAACTCAATCTTATTACTCTCAACATACTCTTTAAACTTCTCTAACTTCAACAACTTGACTTGTTTCCTCATCTCCTTGTCCTTGACCAATTTGATCCGACCATTGATCCTCTCAAGAAACTCATTCTGTTTGATTTGCATATGATTCAATCGATTGCGAATTTCACTTAACTCATTAGAATACTTTTTAATATCAATCAGATTTCTCATCTCAATTATTATCCGATCACAAATATCATTGATTTCCCCAACAATCACATTTCTTTTAATTTCATCATCATTTAAATAATCTTTTTCTTCACTTGTATAATTTGAATATTGTAATGAATCAACATTTGAATTTAATTGAATAATAAATTGAAGTAAATTTCGTCCATCTTTAAGTAATAAATCTGGTGATAATTTATTTGGAAGAATCAGTGAAGGAGGTGGGGTATTTAATGAAGTAGCTTGAATAATGAATTTCTCAATCTTTGTTAAAATTTGTTGTGGGAATAATTCGGCACCTGCTGTTGTTTTACCATTTACCCAAGTCTTAAATAAATTGATCAATTGTTGTCTAGTTGGTGTATCAGTAACAATCGAATAAGTTTCGGTGAATATCTTGAACAATTGTTTACCAAAGATCAAGTTATACGGGTTACCGACATTTTTACAAATAGAATCCATTAAATAAACACAATATAATTTGTGTTGTGGTAAACATTTTCGAATTCTCAGTTCAACCATCTCGCTAATCTCATTACATTTGTCGACATGACGTTCGGCCAACGTGGTGAGTTCCGTGATGAGCGCTCGCGAGTTGATGGTTAGCTGAAGGAGCTGCGCTTGGTAGTGTTCCAGACTATACTCTGAGTCCATGCTGTTTTACTTTAGAGAATACTTGGTGTTTAATTTTATAGTTTTTTTGTTAATATGCGATGCGAATTTTAATGTGGTGGTGATTAGCGAGAACTGGCGGTGGAGAAATCTTCGCGAGAGCTAGCGGTGAAGCGAAAATTTCTCCACCCAGTTCTCGCGAAAATTCACTACTGTTACTTGTCACGAAAATTACTTCTACCGCCAGTTCTCGCGAGATTAGCGAGAACTGTGCTAAGCATGGAAAACTCTGAACATGCCAATCCGTTCACGGCGGTGAGGTCTGCAAGGGTGAAGGTCTATTCCACTGTACTAGATTCCTCTACTAGCTCCTATCCTCAACTAGAGACTCCTCTACTGTACTACTTCCTCTACTCAACTAGAGACTCCTCTACTCAATTAGAGACTCCTCTACTCAACTTCTACTCAACTAGAGACTCCTCTACTCAACTTCTACTCAACTAGAGATCCTCTACTTTACTTGAGATACCTATTCTACTATTACTCTACTAGATACAGAAACAACATCTAGTACAACAAGCAAAAAAAATTCCACTTCTTAAAATGACTTTCTAATTAAGTGAAGAAATCCCAAATTTCTCTAAATTTTTCATTTATTTTTTGAAAAATTACAAATTAAACGTCAGACTGTAAATTTCATTCCTTGATAAGTCTACTTCTTTCAATCAATCCTCTGTAAGCCTATAAACTTTCAATATTTATAATCATTATTTAAATTATAGTTGCAGCCATTTCCATGCGCTACCATTTCTCCGCACCGGAACCGGAATTTTCAGCCCGTCCGTCGATTGTTGACTCACTCAAAAAAATTATATAAATCAATCAATATTTCAACAACTTCATTTAAATTTCAAGCTCATATACAATGTTTACCACTAGAACTGCCAGTGCTGCGCGCCGCCACTTCTCCACCGCACGTGTGTCGATGGACAAGATCAAGGTCACGAATCCGATCGTTGAAATGGATGGTGATGAAATGACCAGAATAATCTGGCAAAGAATCAAAGATAAGTTGATTAATCCATACTTGGATGTTGATTTGAAATACTATGATTTAGGGATTGAAGCTAGAGACAAGACAGACGATAAGATCACGGTCGATGCCGCCAATGCCATCAAGGAATTTGGAGTTGGTGTCAAGTGTGCCACCATCACTCCAGATGAAGCAAGAGTTGCTGAGTTTAAATTGAAGAAGATGTGGCTTTCACCCAACGGTACTATTAGAAACATTTTGGGAGGTACTGTTTTCAGAGAATCAATCATTATTCCACGTGTTCCAAGATTGGTACCTGGATGGGAAAAACCAATTGTTATCGGTAGACACGCACATGGAGATCAATATAAGGCAACTGATTTGGTCATTGAAGAACCAGGTAAATTAGAATTGACATTTACTCCCGCAAATGGTGGCAAGCCTCAAACCCGTACTGTCTATGACTACAAGAGTCGTGGTGTTGGTTTAGCTATGTACAACACCGACGAGTCAATTAGAGGCTTTGCCCACTCATCTTTTAAGACAGCCTTATCAAAACAACTACCATTATACTTATCAACCAAAAATACGATTTTAAAGAAGTATGATGGACGTTTCAAAGACATTTTTGAAGAGATTTATCAAGAATATTCTAAAGATTTTGAAAGTTCTGGATTATGGTATGAGCATCGTTTGATCGACGATATGGTTGCACAAATGATCAAATCAAAAGGTGGGTTTGTCATGGCCTTGAAGAACTATGATGGGGATGTTCAATCGGACATTGTTGCCCAAGGCTTTGGGTCTCTTGGGTTGATGACTTCTGCCTTGATGACTCCAGATGGGAAGGCATATGAATCTGAAGCTGCACATGGTACCGTCACAAGACATTTTAGACAACATCAACAAGGTAAAGAAACTTCTACAAACTCGATCGCCTCGATTTTCGCATGGTCAAGAGGTCTTGCTCAAAGAGGTAGATTGGACTCGACCCCACAAGTTGTTGAGTTTGCTGAAGCCTTGGAAAAGGCAACGATCGACACGGTTCAAGAAGATGGCATCATGACAAAGGACTTGGCTTTGGCTTGTGGTAAGACAGAAAGATCTGCCTATGTCACCACCACCGAGTTTTTGGATGCAGTTGCTGATAAATTAAAATCAAGAGTGGACGTATAGTAAATAGGAATCAAAATTTACTCTATATAGATTTATGGGATATAACTTTTTACAATGAATACTATGGTAGGCATACTGGTCAGTGAAGGCTGACATTTTCTCTCACTACTCTGAGTCGCTCAGTCAATTATACTTCACACTCACTCGCTCCACTCGTTCATTTGCGTGCTCGTTGAAATGATTGCAAAAAATATGCGCAAACCCGGAATCGAACCGGGGGCCCAACGATGGCAACGTTGGATTTTACCACTAAACCATTTGCGCAACGAAACTCCGCGACGGGGAATTGAACCCCGGTCTACCACGCGACAAGCGGTAATTCTAGCCACTAAACTATCACGGATTTTTCTTGAAAGTTTAGCTGGTAAGATGATAACATGGTGTACTGAGTTTTCCCTAATCTTCTTCGAGAGTATTCAGTACAGATTGATCTGCAGATCATGCATTTCATACTCGAGATGCATAGTGAAGGGCTAAGTAGAGATCAGATCAGCAGTTTTCGACGGGACGATAATGAGTATGGCCAGCTAGCTCAAAGTGATTGTTCCATCTTGGGAACTACTCTTCTGGCTATTCCAGCTGGGAACCACAGTACGGCTATTCCAGATGGGAAGTACCATTCTGACTATTCGAGATAGGAACTACTCTTCTGGCTATTCGAGAGATGGACAAAACAAGGGAAATATGAGATTGGCTCGATTCGGAGTTTCACAATACAATTCTTGTTTGGTTACATATTGGTTAAACCATCTCCATTTATGTAACCAATACACTCAATATGTAACCAATACACTCAATATATACCCAATATGTACACTAATATGTAAATATATAACCAATATTTACACCCAATATGAACCTTGATTTCCTTTTATACTATTCTGATCTGATTTGGAAGTTTCAAACAATCAAATACATTTCGGGAAACAGGTTATGAACCGCATCTATATTCGTTTCGGAGTCTTTCGAACCTTCTTCCACATTGAGCTAACAAACTACACAGCCAATATTAACAAAAAATCTACTCACAAATGTGTCAATCTAGAATCTATTTTGTATAAGGCCAAATTAAGCTGACAATCTCGGGATAAAATATAAACAATCTAAATAATAACTTCGAGCAATCTGCAGGTAATCGAATAAGATTAGCAAATAAAAATTTTAAATTCACCCTTTAAACCCCCCAACTCAAGGGGTACTTTTAATCAACAAGATGCACCTTTTTTCTTTTTATCTTTAAAGCATGACTAGTTAAAAATTGATAGGCGGTGAAAAGGATTTTTTTCACTTTGTTTATTGTTCGATGCACGGCGCCTAAAAAACAAGGAATTCCTGCATTCATCTTATGTGTTTTTAAGCAACCATATCTGGGTGACAAAATTTTTTTACTTGAGGGGTGTGTCTATCGTAATATGCATAATAATCTGCAGGTTAATGCTTTGTGTTTAGCTGTCTATATCTGCAAGAACAAATCAGAGCTTGAAACCGTAATTGGACTAGAACATCGAGTTCCTCGGGCTTTTTTGATTAAACTTCTTATTATACCAATTTAGTTTGAAGGTGTAGATTGACCTATTTAGGGTTTGTAAAATACTCCTTTGAATTGAATTGCTTAAATCCTTTTTTTATATAATAGTTGAAATTTCAACTTATTTGATATTTGATTAGTATACTTTTTTAAAATGCTCCCTCGTCAATATCCTGTTCCTTCAAGAGAACAACAAGTGTTTAGTGTGTTGAGGCATCCTCATATGAATGAATATGGTCTGAGTGTACAGAAGCTGGCTTTCACGGGGTATTACCCACAAGAGACTACTCAGTATATCTACCCTCGTTACTATCCACAGACGCTGCAATATTTGTTGCCGCCAGCACATATTTCTCAGAATCCTCAGATACAGACTCCTTACGAGTTGCAACCACCAATCTACTTACCACAAACACTTCCTCCACCACAATATACCCCCACCGCAGCGCCTTATCATTCTTTGGCATCTTCACCACCGCGCGCCCTGTACAAACCACAGTACACTTTTAAGCGTCATAAAAAATCGAAATCAATCTCGTCAACGATTGCTAAGCAAAAACATGCAGTCACAACATCGATTGCACCCAAAAAAATCAACTTTCCGATTCATCAAAATGATGAATTAGAAGGACCTCAAGATAAAGTTGAATTTGTTAAACGGCAGATTTATCCTCAAATTCAAGTCAAGAAATATTCTACGGGAGCAATCGACCCTCTTCGTAATTATCTCACTGTATATGAATATCAGCTCAACAATCAATGGATCATTTGGGACTATGAGACTGGGTTTGTACACCTTACGGGGATTTGGAAGGCTTCATTAGCAAAGGAAAATGTGACTGCTTCGAATTTAAAAGCAGACATAGTAAAGTTGCTTGACTCGACTCCAAAGCAATACCATCAATATATCAAACGGATCAGAGGCGGGTTCCTCAAGATTCAAGGTACTTGGTTACCGTACAATTTGTGTAAGATATTGGCAAGAAGGTTTTGTTATCATATTCGCCACGAGTTGGTTCCGATATTTGGAGCTGATTTTGTTGATTTATGCTTGAGTCCAATGGACTATGGGTTTGGTGAATTGAAGTTGGATGATATCGAGGCAACTGCTGCAGCGACGGCAATTGCCGATGCAACGGCCGCTGCAGAGGCTTCTGGCCAACCACCAACTGTTGTTGCGGCAGCAGCAGCAGCTGCTGCTGCACATGTTGGATATTCTCCTAAAACTCCTGCTGAAGGTGCCGTTGTTCCCTCTGTTCCAGAAATCTCATCACTTCCAAAACGTCGACGTAGCTCGACTGATAAACCAAAGAAAAAAATAACAAGAAGAAGATCTTTACAATCTTCATCATTATCGATGAAGAATAAATGGGTTTCTCCTGGTGTGTCATATACACCAATTACTCCGAAGCAAGAAAATGGGTTTAATGAGATGATGGATATAGTCAATGCTTCGAAATGTTTACAATCATTGAGGAAATGTTCGACGAGTCAGGTGTCTCCACTTGGTTCGAATACTTTGGGATTAGAGGAGAATAATCATTATACGATTGAATCAAATAGGAATGGCTTGTATAATTCTCCAAAATCTGAAAATTTAAATGGTGAAAATGGAATATCTTCGATACTTTTTGCAGCAAATCTTGCAGAAAATAAGCCAAAGCCACCTATTTTCCGTAAATCAAGTATGAAAATTAATGATTTACTTACATAGGATTTAATAGAAAAGTTTATTTTTAAAATGTGTAAAAATTTATTGATTAATGTGCATAAATTTATGAGGGTGTATTTTTGGTGTATATTTAAATTTTTTATTGAGGCGTAGATTTGGTGTAAATTATTCTTTATTTACTTTTTTTAGAAGCGAGTTTATTTTTAGGTGTATGCGAACAAACGCAGCGGGCCACATTCGACACGGAAATCGCCGTTTTTGGTATTTTTCACCCCTTTGAAACAAAAGAAATTGTGTGGGCAAATAAGAACACAACGGTGACCTGACAATACTCGTACAATAGAGGTTAAAAGTAGCTTGATTTGCACAAAATCAAGACATGGTTCCGTAAACAGATCAGAAGCATCCATTTTTGAGCCATCATTTTTAAAAAGTGTAAATCATTAACCTCCTTAAGAGCAATCAAAACACCAGTTTGGGGGTCTAGAATTGTAGCGAAAAAAAAATATCAATAGTTTTAAGAAGCAAGTGCAAAGAAAAAGATAAACTGAAAAACACGACAAGTCAAAGAAACACGACAACAAACCACGACAAGCAAGAGAAACACGTCAAAAAACCAGTCATTTGACTTGCTAATTTCTATTCTATGATAAAAAAATCAGCGTCTGTGTTTATTTTACCATGTCATCATCATCCATGAGTGTGCATTCACTCATTGATCGGTTTCAAAACGCTGGGTCCGCCAGCGAGCCTCCACAGGCATCGCCAAAATTTTCGTCACAGCCACTGCCACAGGCCCCACTTTCGACAGAACCATCCAAGAAAAGGTCTTCTCCTCCAGAACAACGTCAAAACATCGATAATACTGGATTATTATCACTATTGGGACCCGAAGTAAATCTGTTTCCCTTTTCGGAGGATGCATATATTGAAAGTATCAAGTTAAGAGTAGAACAAGAACGTACCAAACAAGAGTTTTATAGACTGGAAACGGCCCTGAAGAACTTGACGATTTTACAGAATGCATTGCGCGCACAAATCCCGGTAAATATGATCCCGATGATGTGTGTGGGAGGTGTTCCCGACGTAAAGCAGAGTAAGCAGGAAGTAAAGGGTCATCTGAGGGCAGCAAGCAGTGTGGGTTTACAACAAGTGGATGCATTTAATGCGAGCGCGATTCCGCCTGCGAGTTTCAGATTTGGTGGTGGTGGTGGTGGCGGAGCACCTCGAGAAGGTGCGACTCCTCAGTATATTCCTTCAGTGGTGCCCCCGGTAACAACACGCCGACCTCTCTCTCCTGCGAAAATTGGAGCTGCCGCCGTTGCCAACTTGGCAACACCTACTACCCCATACCGAGGAAATATGTCTAGTGCAAGACGAAGCTCGCGGTACTCACAGCATCAGCGGCATTATTCGATGCCCGTAGAGTCTCCACGGACTATTGGAGCCCGGATTGAAAAAAAAGAACATACTTTAATTGGAACTCCTTCAATTGGAACCCCTTTAATTGGAACCCCTTTAATTGGAACTTCTTCAATTGGAACTCTTCAACCAGAAAATATCACCGGCACGGCTTCACCAATCACAACTACAATGCAAGTCAAACCATCGCCGGCACAACCACTCCATAAACAATCAAGGTCTCAAAACCCGCCTTCCCAAGAATCAATGACTTCATTCCAGCATATCATCCAATTCCATCATTGGAAACCAGAAGGTCCAGGCCAAACGATCGGATCGGGAAACCCATTTAGGCAACAATCACTTCAAACACCACTTCAAACTCATAAACGACATAAATCAGTATCGGATCATTTATCACCTGATTCTCAAACCAGGATTATTTCCGAAAAATCACCAAATTTAATTAAACCCGAAATTACAACTTCAACTCCGTTACAATCTAATTCGAATCATGATACAATTGATGATGATCATAGTTCGCCCGGAGATAAGAAGGACAATGATACAACGATGGATTTGGATGATGAATCAAATAGTACTGGGTCTGACCTGAAGGTGGTTCCACAAAGCGACCCTAATGAATCGTTGATTGTATCAGAGGTAGGTACAGGCGAGCCCCGGCGCGCCGGAGATACTCGATCTCATCGACGTGGTTCACTGAATGTGGGGAGATACCCACATGATATCTTATCTCCGTACACAAGATGACATAACCCCGGTAACCCCGGAGCCAATTTTTTTTTTCGATAATTTATTACTAGAGCATTTATAGAATTATTAACCAAATATAAGTAGTGCCGGAGTTATCTTAACCCTGGTACGCACGATACAGTTCTTCAGCCATTTCTTCAATCTCTTCAAGATTAAGTACCGTCATTTCATCATCTTGTTCAATTTTTTCAAATGTAATTTCAGTCTTGCTTATCCCCGTATATGCTTTCTTTAAATCATGGGCTAAATTACGGATTGTTCCTTCAGAAATACCATCACCAATTAACCATGCACATAAATCTTCAAGCCAAATCTTATCATATACATAATAAACATCATGAAACCGAAATAATTCTTTTAAATCAAGCAATGACCGAACAACATGACGTTTTCCTCCTCGGAGATTATAATAAACATCATCCCATACTTTTGAAATCAAATTAAAATTTCTATGTAAAGGATATGATAATGCTCTCCTAACTCCGGTTATCACCGTTGCCTTTAAAAGATCAGAATTTTCTTGGTTCACTAACTCCGAGTCGAGCATTGCAAATTGCGGAGTTAACTTCCCTATTGTCCATGCACTTTCAACAGTATGTTCACCTTCAGATTCTCGAAGTTCAAAATGATAACCAAATAAAACAGATACCAATAAACATACAAGTGGATGTTTATTATCAACAAGGTACGATTTTCTAGGTAAATTAATCAATTTCTCTTGCTCGGACTTTGTGAACTCGACCGGAATTAAGGCCTCATTTGTTTCTTTATAATTTTTTAAAAACTTTTTGGTTATTGGATTTTTCCATTCAATAAGATTTTTAAAAAACTTATCATCATCTTCACTAGGATATTTTTCCATTATATAATCTGCTGCATATATCTCTGGATCGAATTTGATATTTTCCTTAATAAGTCTTTCAAGAATACGTCCGTCCGAAGCTGTTGTTTCTGGCGCCGCCAACTCATTGATGTCATTTCCATTACTTATTGAAACCCCAATGATTTGATTATATTGATTATCAAATCCATATTTAATTGGATCGGTAGATAAAATGGGGTCTCCGGAGTTAACGTTATCTCCGGTCTCCTTTGATTGTTCAATTTCCCAATTAAAAGTTTCTCCTTCTTCAAAATCTTTAACTACTTGTTGGTCTCCATGGTCCACATCCAATTCTTGAATCAAAGGCTTTGTACCCACTGGTTTCTCTTCATTTGATCTTGCCAACAATTTGGTGGTCAAGTCTAAGTCGGGGAAGAACTGGCCTTTATTCAACTTGGCAAATTTAATGTGGATACATTCATTTTTGGAATCATAATTAGCATTTGATCTTTCATCATCTATACATGGATATGGTAATCTGATTCTTAAATAATAAGGTACAAGCGAGAAGATGAAGAGTTCGTCTTGAACCACCATCTCGATGTTTTGAGCATTGAAGCGCACGTGAGAGACCTTGACGTCTATGAGAATGAACTCGTCATCTTGTGAGATGGTGAAGAAAGGTGTGATCATTGGAAGTGGATGAGATGAGTATGTCAAATTAGTTGGAATGAATTGAAAAATTAACTTGTATTATGTACAGGAATTGTACATCGTTAACTCCGAATTCCGGACTTACCGTTGACGTGCACGTACCAATACTTACGCAACCATTCACGTGATTGAACATCAAAAGTTAAATTTTCAATTTAATCTCATCAAATTCGATGATCATCACCAATATGGACAAACAACCAAGAAGAAGATTTATAGGAAAGAAGCCAGATGGAGTAGAGTCAGCCGGTACCACCGGAAGCCTTGTTAAAACCTCCGACAAGTCGCGTCATGTGGGTCGTGTGATGAACCAGATCCCCGACGAGATCCTCAACGATAATGACCTCAATCAGGCAATCAAGCTCTTACCTTCAAATTATAATTTCGAGATCCATAAGACGGTGTATAACATCCGGAAAAACGGCGCATCTCGTGTGGCGCTTCAAATGCCAGAAGGTTTACTTATTTATTCACTTATTATAGCAGACATCTTGGAGCAATTTTGTCAGTGTGAGACCGTTGTTATGGGAGATGTTAGTTATGGTGCATGTTGTATTGATGACTACACTGCACGTGCGCTCGAATGTGATTTCATAGTACATTATGCTCATTCATGTTTAGTTCCAATCGATATTACTCAAATCAAGATTTTATATGTATTTGTTACAATTAATATTGACGAGACGCACGTGATCAACACCTTAAAACGGAATTTTGAAAAAGGGTCGCAAATTGCCGTTTTTGGAACAATCCAATTTAATCCAACCATTCATAGTATTAAAGCCAAATTAGAAACTGATAGAGAGAAACCACTTTTTTTGATTCCACCTCAAACAAGACCACTTTCAAAAGGTGAAGTATTAGGATGTACATCTGCTCGACTTGATTCAAAACAAATAAAGGCAATGGTTTATATTGGAGATGGAAGATTTCATCTTGAAAGTTCAATGATCCACAATCCGGAGATACCGGCGTTTAGATACGATCCTTATTCAAAGAAATTTACACGTGAATATTATGATCAAACTCAAATGGTTAAAGTAAGAGAAGATGCCATTAAGACGGCTGCAAGTGCACGCAAGGTGGGGCTTATATTGGGTGCGCTTGGTAGACAAGGAAACCCACATACGTTGGATACTTTACAATCAAAACTCGAAGCCAATGGTGTTACGTGTGTCAAAATCATCTTAAGTGAGATTTTTCCACAAAAGTTGGCCATGTTTGATGATATCGATGCATTTATTCAAGTTGCATGTCCTCGGTTAAGTATAGATTGGGGGTATGCATTTGATAAGCCATTGTTAACTCCGTACGAGGCGATGGTGATGCTTGAAGAGGACAAATGGGGGGAGTTCTATCCGATGGATTATTATGCAAAGGATGGGTACGGAAGGGGGAAGAAGCCGCAAAGGTAGATAAATGGAGTTTGTTCGTCGTGTTTGTAATCTTTTTTGACACTCGTTGTGGTTGGTTTAGCAAATCTCCGGCTCCGCCAGAGATTTGCCCAGAGAGTCGCCCACAAGCCTCTTGTTCTCTCCATACGCCTCCCCCACACCAAGCAACGTGGCCACCTCGCCATCACTCCACATAAACCCTCTTTCCAAGTACTCCTCGCACACCTTGCCAAACCTATAATAAAACTTGACAAACTGTATCGATGACTCTGTAATCACATCACTCACGACCAACGGCGAATTGAGCTTCAATAATGACAGTTGAATATCGAGTAATGCATTTGGTAACACTTGTCTAAGTTCATTATCAATTTTTTCTATGTTTTCAATTGTAAATAGCTTATTTTCGGAGATAACGCCGTAAACTCCGGCATCAAATTCAAAATCTTCAAATGGACAAATCATATTAACAACATTGTATAAATCATAAAGTTGACATTGTTTAAGTAATGAATCAAGTTGAAATGTAACCAAGTCACGTGTCAACCCATTAATAATTTGATTTATTTCAACAGATTTTGCACCCAAAATCCCAATTGGAAGAATTTTTGATAATACAAGGTCCAAGAAGTTATGTTTTAAGATAAGCTTGTCTCTCTTGTTGGCAAAGAGAAGAGGATTGTTGTTGATATGTTTATCAATGATTTCTACCGGCTTATTGACGATGATTTCAAGTAAGTTTTTGTGATCCTTGTCGGGCAATTCCATGACTGTTTCTGTGGTTGTACCATCCAAAAGAGGCAAGAGATCATGATAAAAGGTGATGAGCCATTCAGGTGGTTGACAATCCAGATTAAGCTCCAATTGGGCGGCGTTACTATTTTCGATGGTGACCAATCGTGTCCTGATAACCCCTGTGATCTTGTTGCGGCACGACCATCTTAAAGTTTCCAATGTTTGAAGAAGGTCTCCATCTTGTAATTGCTTTGCAAGCATCAATTTATATAGACTGACCAAGGTATAAATGGAATGGATGATTGCGAGTTTTGGTTCGAGCGACACAATCTGGTCAATCTGCAGGCGCACATGGCGTGCAACCGGTGCCATGACACTGTTGATGACACTTGTATCGTCATCAAGCGATAAAACACTTTGGATGGTTTCGATTTCATTGACCACCACAGAGTGCACATAAGCGAGCATATCTCCGATAAACCGAGTTGGATCATGAGCAGAAGCCAAGAGTGGTCTTACCAGTATGTGACCATCACCAGTAGAAGTCTGTTCACTTCTTGGTGTTGTTTCCTTGACGAAATCTTCCAGAACCGATTTCGACCTGATCTCAATGAAATTGTTAAGAACTTGATCGAAAAAAGTTGGTTTATAAGTGCGCAAATATCTCAAGCATGTATGCAAAGTGACCAAGCGGTCATTACTGGTCAAAGAGTACAAGTTTCCAAGCAGTTTGTTTGAGAATTGCACCAACCGGTCAAAGGCCCTGCCAATCACGTGGTTGAGTTTTGAAATGATTTTAAGTCCTAATTGCGGATTTTCTGCCGAGAGCAATACCAGACAGTTGTCGAGGGTTTGCTGAGTTTTGGTTAATGTTGTGAAGAACTCTCCGGAGATAGGCCCGGAGATAGGCCCGGAAATAAGAACAAATTCTTGATATTCACTAATTGTAAATTGATTTTTAAATTGAATCAATAATTCCTTCTTAATTCCGAGCATTTGTTTAGTCTTGTTGAGTTCATCAACATCTAAATTACATTGTTCAACAAGATTGGAGTTAACTCCGATCTTCTTTTTAATGTCTTGATGAAGCAGATTAAGTATATCAAGATCGGCCTTAACACCAGCAACGTCGGAAATAACATTCTGAAATTCTTTTATTAACAATTGACGATTTTTAATCAAGTCAATTTCAAAATTACTTTTAAGTTTCTTACGGCCGATAACGCCGGCTATCCCCGGCGCGACAATTTCATCAAAATTAACCAATTTTGTCTCTAAAGTCGTAAATATCTCTTTAATAATTATGTCTGATAATGAAGTGTTCAAGACACGTGACAATCGTGTCGACAATGTACTTAATTTGTCGGATTCATGTGACATGTCGGATTGGTCTGATTCGATTGGTTCTTGATTAAGCATCGAGAGCGACATGCCCGCGTACTTTGCGGCCAAGTCCGATTCACGTGTATGTTGTGTCGTGTGCGATTGAATATCATCGAGTTTCAAGAGGTTGCGTGTCATTGTGTTCAAGTTGGAGAAGCGCTTGCTGAGCGTCTCGATGTTGGACGCTATGGGGAGCGAGAGCGCCGGCTGCGGCTGCGGCAACTCCACGGCGTCGCCGGAGTCGCCGTTGAGTGAGTTGAAGTCGACAAAGTCCATTATGAGTCGAGATGAATTGAGTTTTGAAAAATCAACAGAATGCGACATTATAGAGGAATCGACACGCGCGACATTTTCCGCGTAAAAATTAATATTTTTATAAAAATGTCGAATCTTTATAAACACTAATGGCAAAGAATAAAAAGAAGAACGGAGTTAAGAAGACAGGTGTCGTGGAGACATTAAATAATGAAACAACGTCGGTCGACATTCCCCATGTCGAAGATAACATGACATCACCAAAAGAAGACAACGAAGTCGCGTTATTAAAAGAACGGATCTCCGAGCTCACGCTTCAATTGGACCGCAAAGTATCAACCAACGGGGAGCACGTGAACCTCGAAGCCGAACTTGAAGCTGTGAAGAGCGAACGTGACACGATCCAAGCTTCATACGACACACTCATGAGTAAATTGATTTCAATGAAATCACTCTTTACCAATATGAAGAATACAGAAGTTGAATTAGAATTAGCGCAACAAAATGTCGCTGATTTGACCAAACAAAACACGGAGTTAAGACAAGAGGCTGACCGGTCACGAGACGAGTCGGATGAACAAGTCCGTCTTCTTAATAATGAATGTGAACGTTTATCATTACTCAACAATTCAATTAAACAACATGAAGCAACTATAGAAGAATTGACCAATGACAAGTACAACTTGGAGAATACCAACGCCAAGCTTGTGCGGAGAGTCAACGAGTACAAGCTTGAGTTGAACGAGGCGGCATTAGGTAAACAAGAAGTGGAACTTGAAGTTAAGAATGTTGGTTTACGGGTTGAAGAATTAAATCAATTAAATTTAATGAAGGATGCGGAGATAGCGGAGTTAAAGCTTGTTAACACCGAAGCCGAAACTTTACAAAAAAAATTTATAAATCAAATATCGGAGTTAAGAACACATCAACAAGTTTTAACAAGCCAATTTCAAAATCAATTAGACTTAAAGGAGACGGAGATACTCCTGCAGAGAAGCGCGGTTGAAGAATTAAAAGCCGAAGCAAGTAATCTCAAGCATGAATTAACAACAATTGATACTCTAAAACAAGAGATCCATAATAAACAACTTCAAATTGGTAAATTACGTCATGAAGCAATCATTCTTAATGAGCATTTAACAAAGTCTCTTTCAATGTTGAAGCAAAATAATAACAAGAATACAATTGATAAGGAATTGATTTCGAATATTCTTTTAAGCTTTCTTCAGTTTCCAAGAGGTGATACAAAGAAGTTTGAATCGTTGCAGTTGATTAGTGCATTGTTGGAATGGGACGCGGGACAAAAGGTGGTGGCGGGGTTGAGTCAGGGGGACCAAGGAGAGAAGCCGGCGAGACAGAGTTTTGCAAGTTTATGGACCGATTTTTTGGAGAAGGAGTCGACCAAGGATTAATCAGCGTCGCGAAGCGTCGCTGGTGATTGTGCGAAACTACGCTTGTATACTCCCGAGCCTGTAGATCCACTGCTACTGTGAGACTACTACTGTACAGCCACTGCTATTGTATATATCAAACTGACATCTACTCGTCGAGTGGTAATCATAGAGTATCAATGTATGTATGTGAACTCTGTAGCGAGGTTTTTCTAGCGACAAGCCACCGCGTCAAATTTTTCACTTTGTAGTGACCTCCGGAGAGACTTGTCGAGTGCGATGCTTTACCCAATCGCGTGTACTGATGAGTGAGTGAGAGGCGGACCGACTGTCCCACTCGTATGAAAGACTCGCGGTGCCCGCAAGACTGTGCAACCCCGTCTTGAACTCGCACTGCAAGACTCGCGGTGGCCTGTGCAACCCCGTCTTGAACTCGCACTGCAAGACTCGCGATGGCCTGTGCAAACCCCCTCTAGAACCCGCGGTGGCAGCCCAAATCCCCCCTAGAACTCGCGGTGGCCTGTGGAACCCCCTCTAGAACTCGCGGTGGCAGCCCAAATCCCCCCTAGAACTCGCGGTGGCAGCCCAAATCCCCTCTAGAACTCACCGCGAAAAATTCGCGACCGCGTCTGCGATCAAAGAAATTTCACTACTGCAAACATCTTCTTCACCATCCATCGTTCCTTATGGTTGATATCGGCGACTTCTTCCGTAAAAACACCGCCCAAAAGCCGGCTGTATGTACCATCCACACACACCCTCCGTTCCCTACTAACCCTCCAGCCCAAACGCAAAACAACTCAAGTGGTTGAAATCCCCGACGAACCTCCCGTCAAAAAGCCCCGGAAAACAAGGGCCAAGCCTATTGACGTGATTGATGTTGAATCTGACGGAGAAATGAAGGACTCTCCCAAGGACTCTCCCAAGGACTCTCCCAAGAACTCCACATCAGCACCTGGTAGCGAGCCCCTCTCAGCAGATCAAGTTCTTGCAACAATTCCCGATGCCATACTTCCCGAAATCGATGAAGATAAAAAGTTCAACTTCTTTGCTAAAGCCGGTAACCCCGAAGCAAGCGTTTCAGATGTCCAGATTCCAGAAGCACAACCAAATTGTCTCTCTGGTCTTACCATTGTGTTTACCGGAGTCTTGCCTCGTTTGGACAGATCGGCATCTGAAGAGTTGGCAAAAAGGTACGGGGCCAAAGTAACCAAGTCGATTTCAGGTAAAACCAGTCTTGTTGTGATTGGAGATGAGGCCGGGCCATCGAAAATCAAAAAAATCAAGCAATTGAAGGTGAAAGCCATCGATGAAGATGGGTTCATCGAGTTGATCTCAAAGATGCCTCTTGAAGGCGGGTCTGGAGATGCGGCCGTGAAGGCCAGGTTGAAGAGAGAGGAAGAGGATCGTAAGATCATTGAGGATGCAGAGAATGAAGAACGACAAGAAAAAGAAAGAAGAGAGCAGGAACGGGCAAGAAGAGAGCAAGAGATGAAGAAAACGACACTCAAGGTAGAAAGTGATCCCAATAGACTCCCACGTGAGGTTGAAGCGCCTGTCTCCGAAGAGTCCAAGTTATGGACAACCAAATATTCACCCACAAACCTTAGTCAATTGTGTGGTAACAAAGGACAAGTAGCAAAGCTAAAGAAATGGCTTGAGAACTGGTTTGAGAACGCCAAACGTGACTTCAAGTCTGGTGGCGATGAAGGGTCTGTCTTTAGAGCATGTTTAATTAGTGGTCCTCCAGGGATTGGTAAAACAACCTCTGCCCACTTGATTGCTCGCAGTTTAGGATTCGATGTCTTGGAGAAAAACGCTTCGGATGTCCGTTCCAAGTCTCTTCTTAATGATACGATCAAATCTGTTTTAAACAATACGTCTGTTGTTGGATATTTTGAGAATCGGTCCAAATCCATTGAAGAGCAAAAACAAGCCAAAAAGTTCTGTCTTATTATGGACGAAGTGGATGGGATGTCATCTGGAGATCATGGAGGGGCCGGTGCACTTTCTGCATTTTGTAGAATCACCAAAATGCCCATCATTTTGATTTGTAATGATAAATCATTACCTAAAATGAGAACT
Source organism: Kodamaea alishanica (nom. inval.) (assembly GCA_030563745.1). NCBI lineage: Eukaryota > Fungi > Ascomycota > Pichiomycetes > Serinales > Debaryomycetaceae > Kodamaea > Kodamaea alishanica (nom. inval.). The sequence goes on from JAJMJX010000032.1 coordinate 86,946, forward strand.
TTTGATAGAGTCACTTATTCATTACCATTCCGTAGACCTTCAGAAGTTGAAGTGAGGTCTAGACTTATGCTGATTGCTCATAGAGAAAAAATCAAATTGGATCCACATGTAATTGGCCAATTAGTTCAGGCAACTAATCATGATATTAGACAAATGATCAATTTATTATCTACAGTACTGAAGACTCAAAAACAAATTGGTCCAGAACAAGCAAGAGAAGCTCTGAAGGCATGGCAAAAACATACGATTCTTAAACCATTTGATATCACTGGTCGTTTACTCAATGGTCAGATTTATTTACCCAATTCAGGACATACTTTAAATGATAAAATCGATTTATACTTTAATGATATTGATTTTGCACCTTTAATGATTCAAGAAAATTACTTGAATACTCGTCCAATGAATATCAAATCTTCAATTGATCATTTGGAAAGAGTTGCAAGAGCAGCAGATGATATTTCGATTTCGGATCAAGTTAATACATTGATTCGGTCGAGTGAACAACAATGGAGTTTATTACCTTTTCAAGGAGTGATGTCACTGGTTAAACCTTCGATGGAAGTTGCGGGCTCTTTACAAGGTCAAATTAGATTTGCTGAATGGTTGGGACAAAACTCAAAAACTTTAAAGTATCAACGGATCTTACAAGAATTACAATATCATACAAGATTGAAAACAAGTACTGATAAAAGGGAATTACGGTTGGATTATATTCCTACGTTTTCAGCACGTCTTTCAAAGCCAATTGTACAAGATGGAGAAGATGCAATTGATGATGTTATATCATTCATGGATGATTATTATTTGACCAAAGAGGATTTTGATAATATCATTGATTTGGGTGTGGGAGGAAAAGATGTTCTTAAAGGGGTGTCAACAAAGGTCAAGACTATATTTACAAAGAAGTATAATGCGGGTACACACCCAGTGGCGATCTACAAGACTGGGAATTCTGTTTCTGCTGCTCCGCGGAAACAACAAGTGGATTATGAGGATGTTGTGGATGATGATATGAAGGATGAGCTGAAGGATGAAGAGGAGGTTGAGCTGGAGGGAATTGATGCGAAGAAGGATAAGTTGATTAAGGTGAAGAAGCCAAAGGTGAAGGTGGTGAGGAAGAAGAAGTAACGAGAGTTGGCGACGAGAGTTGGCGCGAAGTGATAATTCGAGTGTAGAATAGCAGATAATAATAGTGAGAGCTGGCGCGCAGCGACAGCTCGAGCGAGAATTTAGAGAGAATCACAACGAAAGCTGGCGCGCAGCGACAGCTTGAGTGTAGAAAATAGAGAGAACCACAACGAGAGCTGGCGCGCAGCGACAACTCGAGTGAGAATTTAGAGAGAATCACGACGAAAGCTGGTGCGCAGCGACTGCTTGAGTGTAGAAAATAGAGAGAACCAACACGTGAAAAATTAGAGAGACTCACAACGACACCTTGAGCGTGAAATAGAGTACCACCGTACACCCTACAAACATTTCAAATCATAGTTCGTGATCTTGTGTCACGTTTGGTTATACACTTCTCTTTTATTTCAATGGTTGTGGTGTTAGATTCTTGTTATTTTCTCGCTAATCTACACTCGTGTGACTGTCGGAGTGTGTCTAATTTTCAGAAGTTGCCGCGAGCTCTGTCGATGAGTTTCTCTTTAATTTTTCACGAGTTGCTGCGGTAGCTCTGATTGTGTTGGGTATTTTCTCACTCGAGTTGTCTCTGCGCGGCTCGTCGGGACTCTCCCTAATTTCTCACTCGATTTGTCGCTGCGCGGCTCGTCGGGACTCTCCCTATTTTCTCACTCGAGTTGTCGCTGCGCGCCAGCTCGTGTCGGGACTCTCCCTAATGTTTCACTCGAGTTGTCGCTGCGCGCCAGCTCTCGTTGTGGTTCTCTCTAAATTCTCACTCGAGTTGTCGCTGCGCGCCAACTCGCGCCGGGAGCGCACCAACTCGAGTGAGTTTATTTCCACAACATTACATCCTCACCGGCATGTCTAATCCCATTTTCAACGTCCCCCAAACAAAACGGCAGAATGCCAACCGGTTTCCCAACCTATCGATCCCGTCTCCCGCATCGATCGGCACGTTCGAACCAAAAACGTCCGACCCCACACTCCCCTTCATCCCTTTAAACACACCAATGAAACGTAAACCACCACCAATCGACTTTTCCAAAATAAACAACACACCACAAGCACCCGCACAAACACCAACATCATTTGAAGCGCCTCCCGAGTCAAATCAACCCGTCTCACTAAACAAACAAGTTGAAGAATTGAGTCCCGAAGATTGGAACACCATTGCAAATCAAAATCAACTTATATTGTTAAGCAAACTTGGAGAAGGAAATGGAGGACTGGTTCTGAAATGTCGTTTACGGTCTCCAAATAGTAAGATTTTTGCTTTAAAACTCATACAAACCGATCCAAATCCAGATGTACAGAAACAAATCATTCGAGAGCTTCAATATCACAAGATTGTAGAGCTGCCTTACATCGTCAAATATTACGGAACGTTTCTTGTTGCCAAACAACTGATGATTGGCATTGCTATGGAATATATGGCTGCCAAATCATTGGATGCAATTTACAAACGAGTAATTGAAATCGATCCAACAAATAGAATTAATGAAAAAGTGATGGGAAAAATAGCAGATCTGATTTTAAAAGGTTTAAATTATTTACATCAACAAAAAATCATTCATCGAGATATTAAACCACTGAATATTTTACTTGATTCAAAAGGAAATATTAAATTATGTGATTTTGGAGTTAGTGGAGAAGTTGTTAATTCATTAGCAACTACATTTGTTGGGACTCAATATTATATGGCACCTGAAAGAATCATGGGTAAACCTTATACTGTTACTTGTGATATTTGGTCTTTAGGATTGACTCTTTTAGAAGTTGCTACTTGTAAATTTCCATTTCTGAATGGTCCTGGTGAAGAAACGTTATTTAATATGGGACCAATCGAATTATTATCACTTATTTTGGAATATGAACCTAAATTAGTTGATATTCCACAAGATGATATTTATTGGAGTGAATCTTTTAAGAATTTCATTGCGTATTGTTTGAAGAAGAATAGTGATGAGAGACCGAGTCCAAGGCAAATGTTGGGACATCCTTGGGTAGTGGCATCACAAGCTATATCTGTTCGAATGGATAAATTTGTACGCAAGTTATGGGGAGATATGGAGGATGATTGAAATTTATAGTGCGCTGACTAAGCGCTTACGTAAAGTTATTAAAAATTAAAATTTAAACATTTTTTTCTCCAATCAAATAAAAGCTTTTCAACATCATTATAGAATGCCAGTTCCATTCGAAGGTTTATTACCATATGCCATTATGACCGCATTCTTTGGGATTGCTGGTCATGGGGTTGGCGCCATTAGATACTGGGATAATGGTTGGAAAAAAGATAGATTTGATTTAGATGAATGGGATGAACGTATGATGAAGCGTGATTTCTTACTTACGGGTGTTTCTCGTGGTCAACTGTCTGAACCTATTGCTCCTGAACATTTCAAGACTTCTGAAGTTAGATTACAAAGGTACTACACTCCATACAGAGACCAATTCTTCCTGTTGAGAGAAAGATTATACAGAGGGTATGTGACTGGTAATTGGGATTTCTCGTAAATAGATAATATATGAAAATGTGAATTAGTGTAGAGGTGTAATAGAGGTGTAATAGAGGTGTAATAGAGGTGTGACCAGAAGTGATGTGGAGGTGTCGTTTCAGAGTTTTGTGTTTTGTAAGAATTTTGTGTCGAAGGAAAAGCTCATAAGCACGAGTGGGGACGAGGATAATTGGGTGGGTGAGTAGTAGGTCTAGGATGTGAAGTTGAGTGCTGTAGTCTAGTTTATACTGTATAGGATAAAGTATACAGTATTTACAGAGTGCACTATAGAGTAGATACAGAGCGCGCAGTCTAGAGTATAGGAAGGAAAAATAGCATAAGAGAGCATTCGTTCATGGTGATTGAGTGTAGAATGCAGTAGTGTAGAATAGGGTTTAGAGTATGGGTAGAGGGTATCGTATACGGTGTCACAGAGTGTAGTCATAGTACAGAGTGTAGTCACATACAGAGTGTACTCACATTCAGAGTGTAGTCACAGTACAGAGTGTATAGTCACATACAGCGTGTACAGTATAGGAGTACAGCGTGTACAGTATAGTGGTACAGCTTGTATAGTATAGGAGTACATATAGACACTATATGGCATGGGTTCTCCCAACTCTCTCACTATTGTCTCCCTGATGTCTCACTATTCTCTTCCTGTTCTCTCACTAGTCTCTTCAACTCTCACTAATTTTTCACTATTCTCTCGCTACTCTCACTGATTGGCCGCTTCACTGGTCTCTCACTACTCTCACTAATTTCTCACTACTCTCATGCCCTCTCTACGCCCACAGGTCTCTCACTGCACTCACTTTTTCTCCCTAGACTTCTCCCTATTATCTCCTCAGTCTCTACACTTCAACTCTCAATTCTTTCACTACTCTTCATTCTAATATACAATCTACTTAAAATCCTTATATGACCATTTCTCGGTAAATTTTTCAGCATATCTTCTCTTCTTTGCCACAGGTACTCTTGCTTCAATCTTCCCTGTTGATTGTAAAGTTAACATTTGATCATACAATAAATTTCCTTCAGGTTTTAAATTCTTTAAATTATTACTTAATTCATCAGATAATTTAACTTCTAATGGAGTTTCAAGATTTTGATATTTTGATAATTTTTTTGGAATTTTATCCTTTTTTGGACCAGCTTTTTTATATTCTTTTGCTTCTTTAATAATTTTTTCTAAATTAGTTAAATCTTCCAATTGCTTTTCTAAATCTTTTAATTCTTCATATAATCTCATTCTTTCTTTATGTCTTGCTTGTCTATTTCTAATTGTTTTATTTTTAATTTTAAGTTTATTTGGTTGATTAAGTGATAAACGATAATCATTTTCAATAATCTCTTCATCATCTTCTTGTTGTTCATCAACATCTTCTTCTTCATCACGTAATGTAACAACCAAATATTGAATTTTTTCCCGATGTTGTTCAATTTGTTGACGATTAATTTCTGCTTGATATTCTAAATCAAATTCTTTACTAATTAATTTTTTCCATGATTCTAATGAAGGATTATATGATTTACCCGCATCAATAACCTTTTTACTTAAGTCATTTTGTGAAATCATGATTGCTTTTCTTTTTAAAGTTGATGGTACTCTTGTAGCCTTTGTATATTCAGCAGTAGCAGAATGAGATGAAGAATTTGATGGAGAATCTCCCCATAAATCATCTTTTTGTACACTCACCAATCCATCTTGTTCTATTCTATTGATTTGTGTAGATTCATTTTTATATTTCCCACCAGCCAATTTAACTAATCTTAAATAATCGGTCCTTTTAAATCCTTTTTTAACATTATCTTTCTTTTGAGCTAATTTTACATTAATTAATGCTGGAATTTTAGATTTATTTTGTAAAATTTCAGCAGTACCTGATTTTTTAGCCAAATTTTTATCAAGAATATCTTGTGAAGGAGTTGAATCAATCACAAATCCATTATCAAACTCCTCATCCTTTCCAAGAAGAACTTCTCTTTCTCTCGATTCTTCTAAGCCGGCCTCAACGTCTTGGATGTCGACATTCTTTCTCCATGCACGCTTACCTTTTCTAGAAGGCTGTGATTTGTTCTTCTTGTCCATATTGTTTGTGGAAAAGTGGTTTAAATTCTGCGATGAGATGAATCAAGCGAAAAAAAATATAGTTGAAAGGTCGTGTGAGAATCAATTTTGGAAATTAAAACCACCCCCCCCTTCTCACTCAAACCCCCGTTCTCACTCAAACCCCCTTCTCAAACACCCTTCTCACTCAAACCCCCCTTTTCACTCACTCGTTTCACTCGTTCGTTCAATGTTCGTCAAACTCTCATTAAGCTTCTTTAAATTCAGCTCACTTAATGAATCTGGTTTCAAAGGCGATGGAGATCTCTTCTTTATCAGCTTGCTACGAGGTCTTCTTTCTCTCTTTTCTGTAAACATCAATAACTTCTTTCTGCGTCGAACACCTTCATGAATCCAGAATTCACTACGATAAAGTTCCCAACCTTCTCTAACATCTGTATTGAATGCACGTGAATTAAGAACTAATTTAACATCATTAATTCCAATTCTTGGTTGACAATATTGTTCACATGACACAAGAAAGATTTCAAGCTTTGAATTCTTATTTTCAAATGTCGAAGGATAAACCTTGTGCAAACAATTAAGACACATTGTAGATATGAATAAACCAAATTCTCTCATCAAATCAACTATTGAATCTGTCATTGGAGTCTTGATTTTGACGAGTCGAATATTTAATTGTCTTAATCCTTTATTGGTTGAACTAAGGAATTTCCGAGGTAATACAATTGTTTTTTGATATTCTCCCAGTAAATGATAAAGCATTAAGGTTACAAGTAATGCAAGTAAAATGAATTGTAAAATTACTCTTTTTGTACCTGTTGAAGTAAGATCAACTAAAAACAAATGATGTGAAATCGATGCAATAAACAGACATAAAATGGCCAAAAATGTGAGATATTTTCTACGTAAATGTCTTTGTTGAATCACTTGTTGTCGTAAATTATCTTCTAATATGAGTAAATTACGAAAAATCTTTCCAGTTGCTGGGGTCAGAGTATAACCTCCTGTCGTTATTTCCGAAACAATGGTTCCAGGTCGTATCGACAGACGAGACCTATCGCTATCCAGACCTTTTCTATTTCTCTTCTTCTTTGGTTTGTCTGGAGTTGGCAGAACCAGTTTCTTTCTACTCTTTCTGATTGGTTTCTGTGGTGGAGAAGGAAGATTGAATTTAAGGTCAACAGAGCTTTGGGACGCATTGTCCGAGTCGGAATAGAGCACGTCATCATCCATGTATGAAGGGGAGCTTGAGGGCAGTGAAGACATCCGACGTAAACGAACCGGATCTTGTGATTCGGGAGAAAACAGAACACGGCCAGACGTTTGTCTCGGCGTGTCTGGTGTCTCTTTGGGCACTTCCAGTGTCTCTTGTGACATGTGTACCTCTATCTCTGGTGTACTCTCTTCAGCCATCCCTGAAACAACCCGTATTTCCAAATTCTCCAGCATCTTGTATATGCACTTTTATCAACAAAAATTTTAAAATTAAATACGCGTAAAATACACGTGAACCAACACCATGTCCAAACAAGAAAAAGAACTCTTTGTGAGTGGACTAGTCGGAGGGTCTGTTGTTGAAATCTACCAAATCACAACAATCTCACTCACATCATATTGTCTTTATCAACTCCTAAATGAACAATCGGTCTTTTTTGACTTTGCATTAAATGCCCTTTGTCTTTTATTATCGGTTACACTTTATAGTAATTCAATTCAAACACTTCATTTACTTATTGGAGTTGGTATTATTGGTTCAATTTTATTTATAAAAAAAACAAAAAAGAGAAAATATGATACATCATTACTTCCTCATAAACCATTTGTGACTGCTTATAGGGCGCTGATGCTTATCATCACCAACATCTCGATCTTGGCTGTTGATTTCCGTATTTTTCCAAGAAGATTTGCAAAAGTTGAAACATGGGGTACTTCATTAATGGATTTAGGGGTTGGATCATTTGTATTTTCAATGGGTCTTGTTCATTCAAGAATGTTATTAAAGAATCAATCGCATTCATATATTAAACTTGTAATTGATGGGTTTATTAAAAGTATTCCATTGTTGGTTTTGGGGATTGCACGTTGTTTAAGTGTTAAACTGTTGGAATATCAAGAACATGTCACCGAGTATGGGATTCATTGGAACTTCTTCTTCACATTGGGTAGTTTACCTGTGATGTTGGGGATTTTAGATCCTTTATTAAGAATTATCCCACGAGCAGTATTTGCATTGGTTCTTTCTGGAATTTATGAATTGATTTTAAATAGAGGACTTTTAAAATTTATCTTACAAAGTGATAATAGAATGAATAATTTACTTACAATGAATAAAGAAGGGGTTTTTCTGATCATTGGATATTTAAGTATTTTCATATTTGGTCAATCATTTGGTCTGTTTGTATTGACTGGTAAACCAATGAGAAATAACTTGATTTGGATTGAAAAGGGTAAACAAAATCTTTTGAGTGTGACAACTACAAGGGGATTGTTATATACTTGTATTTTTTATCAAATTATATTTGGTTATGTTTATAAATCAAGTATGTTTCTTCCAGTGAGTCGTCGGTTGGCAAATTTACCATATGTTCTTTGGGTTGTTTCTTTTAATGCTATGTTTCTTTTAGGGTATAATCTTATTGATGAGTATTGTGGGAGTGATAAGCCGTTGGAGATTATGGAGGCAGTTAATAAGAATGGGTTGTTGATGTTTCTTTTAGGCAACTTGCTTACAGGGCTTGTTAATATGAGTATGAATACCTTGGTGTGTCCGCCATGGTTGAGTTTTGTTGTGTTGTTGGGGTATACGATTGTGTTTGTGGGTGTTGCTGTTGTTTTGCATAGAAGGGGGGTTTATATAAAGGTGTAACTCACTAGCACACTAGTACACGCAGGCACTAGTACACGCAGTGTACTAGTGGCTGGTGGCTGGTGTGTATGTCACTAGTGCATGCTGTACTAGTGGCTAGTATGAGAGAGTAGAGCAATTCACTAGTGCATGCTGTACTAGTGGCTAGTATTAGAGAGTAGAGCAGTGCACTAATACACGCATGGCTAGTATTAAAGAGTAGAGCAGTGCACTAGTACACTACGTGTACTAGTGGCTGCGTGTACTAGACTATCAATACGTACTGTTAGTAAACAGACACTTGTACCATACACATTGCTGTGCGCCGGACATTAAGCTCCGACACACCATACAGGACCATGTAGATCTCCTATCTCCTCCACGGAATGCTCTGTCTATGACTGTCTAGTCTTTATCTACTCTCTTACATTGTCTTCTACTTTGTCACTTCACTTGTCACTTGTCACTTGTCACTTGTCAATTGTCAATTGTCACTTGTCACTTGCCACTTTGTCTCCCTTTCTCCCTCTGTTTACAATTTTCTCATAAACGAGAAATCTCAAAAAATTTATTAGCAACTATCCTTATAAACCAAACATGTCTGTTGCACTGAGTAGTTCATGGACTTCATTCCTCAAATCAATTGCTCTGTTTAATGGAGACTTGCTGTCTTTGACAGCCCCACCCTTCATCTTATCACCAACCTCATTGGTTGAATTCTCGCAATATTGGGCAGAACATCCTGAATTGCTCACAGCCCCTCTTGAATTTGGTATTGAATCAGGTGCTAATTCAACTGAAATAGATGCAATGTCTCTTAAACGTATGATTTGTGTTGTTCGTTGGTTTATTTCAACTTTACGTTCTCAATATTGTTCAAGAAATGAATCAATGGGACTGGAAAAGAAACCTTTAAATCCATTTTTAGGTGAAGTATTTGTTGGTAAATGGGATAATTTAGAAATTGGAGAAACTATTTTATTAAGTGAACAAGTTAGTCATCATCCACCTGTTACTGGATATGCAATTTTAAATGATTCAAAAGGTATTCAATTAGAAGGTTATAATGGAATTCGTGCAACAATTTCAGCAACTTCAATTAATGTTAAACAATATGGTCATGCAATTTTATCTTATAAAAAAGAATTGGATGAATCATATCTTGTTACATTACCTCCACTTCATATTGAAGGATTAATTAGTGCTCTGCCATATGTTGAATTAGAAGGTACTTCATTTATTCAATCTTCAAATGGTTATATTGCAATAATTGAATATTCAGGTAAAGGTTATTTTCTGGGTAAAAAACATACTTTTAAAGCAAGAATTTTTCAAGATGAACTTTCTTCAAATAATAAAGAAAATGCATTAATTACAATTTCTGGTCAATGGTCTGATAAACTGTTTATTTGTAAAGGTTCAAATTCTCCAAATTCAAAAGATGAATTATTTTATGATGCTTTAAAAGATGCAAAATCAGAATTAAAAGTTAAATCAATTAATGATCAAAATGAAATTGAATCAAGAAAAGCTTGGATTAATGTTGCAAAGGCAATTAAAGAAGCAAATTATGATTTAATTCATTCTGAAAAATCTTTAATTGAAAATAAACAACGTGATTTAAGAAAGCAAGAACAAGAATCTGGAATTGAATTTGAAACTAGATGGTTTAATCAAAAAGATTATTCAAAATCTGATGTTGAAATTGATAATTTTATTAGTTTAACTAGTTTGGCTAATTTAAGTATTCATAATGCTCCTTCAGGTACTATTAAGTTGTCGAAGCATGATAATGGAGATTCTAAACATTGGAGAGTTGATTTGGATAAATGGCGTGCTGAGACTGAGATAAAGATTTAGTGTTTAGTAATATACGAGCGACAAACGACGAACGAGCGAGCGAAGCGAGTGAGTGAGGAGTGAGGAGTGAGCAGTAAGCAGTAAGCAGTGAGAAGTGAGTGAGGAGTGAGCAGTGAGCAGTAAGCAGTAAGCAGTAAGCAGTGTGCAGTGTGCAGTAGACAGTGTGCAGTAAGCAGTGACTGAACAGAGTTACCAGTTCGGAGTGAGCAGTGCGCGTAGGGCAACAGAGGAGTGGGTGCATACAGAGAGGGAGAGCATTGAGTAGAGTTTCGAAGTAGAGGGTGTAGGGGAGTACGAAGAGAGTAGAGATGGACAATTAGAGATAGACTGGTAGAGATAGACTGGTAGAGATAGACTGGTAGAGATGGAAAAATAGTGACGGACTGATACAAGGTACACAGACTGACTGATAGAGACAGATGAATGAGGCATACGGAGACAGGATTGAGTATGAGAGACTTACTAGTTCATCCAATAATCATCTCGGTCGTGCTCAGTACACTTGTAGAATACTCATTGGTTCAGTACTCCACTTGTTGAATACTCATTGGTTCAGTATTCCACTTGTTGAATACAAATAATTTCCTCGGTATACTCCATGCCTCACGTGCACAGCCGTAGGGCTCCAGCCCGCGCGCTATTACCTGCATATACTCCCACCTTATTTTTCTTTTATACTGAAAATTTTTCAGTATACGCGCATCTCTCACTTTGCTCTCAGTATACGCCCCCAATTGCAAATTTTAAAAATTAATTAAAATATACAATCGAAAAAAACTCACCTCTTAAGCAGATTTTATCTAATCCCTTCTTTTACAGATTGATAATTAGGTTTAGACACAATGGCTGAAACACACAGATGTATGTAATATAACAAACAATCAAACTGGATTGAATATAAGCAAAAGATTTAATATCAATTAAAATTATCAACAATTGACATCAAAATCAATCAAATTAAAAAATTTCAATACTAACAATATCTAGTATACGTTAAGGGTAAGCACTTGTCCTACCAACGTTCTAAGCACGTTACCAACCCAAACGTCTCCTTGATTCAAATTGAAGGTGTTGCCAACCCTCAAGAAGCCAAGTTTTACTTGGGTAAGAGAATTGCTTACGTCTACAGAGCCTCTAAGGAAGTCAGAGGTTCTAAGATTAGAGTCATCTGGGGTAAGGTTACCAGAACTCACGGTAACAACGGTGTTGTCAGAGCCAACTTCAAGAAGAACTTGCCAGCTAAGACCTTTGGTGCTTCTGTCAGAGTCATGTTGTACCCATCCAACATCTAAGTTGACTAAAGATCAAAAAAACTACCAACCCTAATCACACTCTCCGTGCCGCTAATCTTATATAATGTATGCTGAGGCATTGGTTATATACATGTATACTTAGAAATGTATTACGATCATCAGATTGGAACAAATTGTAGAACCAACAAACGAGTGAAAATAAACGAGTGAAACGAGTTTGTGAGCACTCATAGTAAATGTTCACTCGTTTGTGAGTACTCATAGTAAATTTTCACTCATTTGTTAGTACTCATAGTAAATGTTCACTCGTTTGTTAGTACTCATAGTAAATGTTCACTCGTTTGTTAGTATTGCTCATAAATGTCCTGTAGAAGAATAGCATACTGCCTGTAGAATGGACATTCCTGTGAATAGAATGGAGATACGGTATGCTGTGAGCAGAATAGAAAGACAGTGCACTGTGACTAAGAGATAGTATGTGACGAATGGACAAGATAGACTGACTGAGTGTTCTTTAATCTGTACTACCTAATCTGTACTACCTAATCTGTACTTTCCAACATGCACTTTTCTCATTATGTAACCTGTAAAACCCCAAACTATAAATCATCACTTCCAATTCAAAATAATTTAAATTACTAACTCAATATGCTTCATTTAAATCCAGTTATACATCCCAATACTCATGATAAACAATTCAAATTTGAAGGGTTTCTTCAAAAAGAATATCATCTCGGTCTTAATCCCGATCGTCCTATTTGTCAATTTTTCAATCCTTTAAAACCTGCAAATTCATGTCCATTAGGTGATAAATGTCCAAATAAACATGTACTGGCAATGTATAATAATAAGATTGTTTGTAAACATTGGTTACGTGGATTATGTAAGAAGAATGATCATTGTGAATTCTTACATGAATACAATTTAAGAAAAATGCCCGAATGTCTTTTCTTTCTGAAAAATGGATTTTGTACTCAAACTCCAGAATGTTTATATTTACATGTTGATCCACAACTGAAGATTCCTGAATGTCTTAATTATAATAAAGGTTTTTGTCCTGATGGTCCGGAATGTCCAAGAAGACATATCCGTAGATTGGTATGTCCAGTTTATGTGACTGGGTTTTGTCCTAAAGGTCCTGAATGTGAATTTACACATCCTAAATTCGATGCGATATTAGGTCGTTTACGGATTGAAGGTGATAACAAGGAGGTTGCCTTGTAGGGGAGAGTACAGACAGAGAGTGGTCTCAAGACAGAGAGAGTACAGAGAGTGGTCTCAAGACAGAGAGAGTACAGAGTCGTGTGGAGACACTACGGAATAGTGTGAAAAGACGGTACAGAAGGTTGTTCTCAGGAGAGTACAGAGAATGGTCTCAAGACTCCTCTGTTCTCCTGCACTACTCCCTACACACCCACTACTCCCTACACACCCACTACTCCCTACACACCCACTACTCCCTACACACCCACTACTCCCTACACACCCACTACTCCCTACACACCCACTACTCCCTACACACCCACTACTCCCTACACACCCACTACACACCACTGTTCATTCAAATTCTATAACTTCTAATTTGGTTTCTCTCTTGTGGAGTCAAGACCCAATTGATTCCAAACGTCTCCTCATCCTTTGATTGATTCACATGTTGAATACTTTCTTCATATTCCTCATCATCCATTCCAACCAACAACACGATTTGAGTAACACGTACAAACTTTTCACGCATTTGATAATTATCTTGACAAACTTTTGATATCAAATTCAGAATATCCAGTTCTAATTTTAAAGAACCCAATTCATTAATTTTGAATTTCCGGATATTATAAAGTATTCTCTTTTCCAACATATTAACAAGATTTATAATTAAAAGTCTCATTAATTTTGAAAAGATTATTGAATGCATTGTTTGTTCATAAGGGTTAATAAAAGAGACCCATGATTTATTGAACTTGATTATTGAAAAATTATCTTGATCGAATGAATAAAGAATATAATTTTGTTCCAATTCTGGTAAAAATTCATTGATTAAAATGATGATTTTATTCTTAAATGACTGATTGTATAGATTAATTAGACTGTCATTGATGATTTTTGTTGTCATTGAATTGAATGGGGTTAAAAAGTCGGTATTAAGTATCATTGATATTTTCTCATCATCTTTACCAAAGGCATAATTATTACTAACCGTCTTGTTGATCCCTTCAATGATTTTTCCAAAATATTCTTGACCAAAAGCAACACTATTTAAATAAATAACGAAATTTGTAAGTGTAGTATTAACATTTGTAAAAGCAGTGGTTGCACCAAAAAAAGTTTGACTTTGACTTTGTTCAATTTGAACATCAGGTGTATTATTACCTGTTCCAATACTTAACATTTGATTATATCTAGGTTGATTTTCATTCAAATTTTGAATTAAAAATTGATTAATTAAATCTTTTTGTACAATTTTAATGGATTCAGTAATGAAAAATTTAACAGTTGATGGGATTTGAGTCTTGATAATATTTGTAAGAGTTGAATTTAAAATCATTGAAATATCTTCAATAACAGAAGTACATGGTTTTTGATCGGATTCATTAAAATCTGGTAACTCTTCAATGATGATTGCTTTTTCAATCGAACGACGAAAGTAAAACATGTAAAGCATTTCAAAAGTTGGTAAAATCTGATTATGTAATTTTAAGTTAAATTTTGATTCAAGAATTATTTGAGGTAGTTTTAACACATCACTTGATTTGAAGTATCTAATTGTAATAAACTTACAATAAAGTGACCAATGATTTAAAATCACTGAAATTTCACTAATCAAATCACCAATTTGAACTATAGAAATCGAATCATCGTCAATAAATTCATCTTCAAAATCTCCAAATTTCCGATCCAAATATGGAAATTTATACATTTTAATATCTTGAAATAATTTATCAATTCTTCTTGAATCGTAAAATGTATCGATTATAATTGAAATTTGTGAATCAATTTCTTGTTGAATTTTTGAAATTATGAAATCAAGCAGATTTTCTCCATAAAATTGTTTAATCAATGGATCATGTTGTAAAAGCATTATTGAAATACTTTCGAATAATTGAATTACAATTGTACCAAAGATCCCAGGCTTTAATTCATTTTTCCCAATCACTGTTTGAATCAAATTTTTACAAGTATCAACAATGATTGAACAAATAAAGTGTGAATAACATTCAAGTCCAATTTGTTCTTGCAGTATGAGTGGGAATAATTTAAAATAATTGGTTAATTCTGCAACATTTCTTTCTTTGGCATATTGATTAAATTTTTGAACAAAAATATTGGTTAATTCTTGAGTATATTTTTTAATAATTATCATTGGTAATTCTGGGATATCAGTAGTTGGGATTACAATCGATGAAAATTTCCCTTCAATCAATCCTTGAGGGATTTGATTGATTATATTGATACATTTTGCAGCCAATTCCCAATTGCCATGTTCCATTGCATAATTGGCTTGATTCACATTGTTTTTAAGTAATTGAACTTGTGTTACATAAGCAAGGGTCTTATTAACATTTCCAATCTCTTCATCTAAAGATCGAATCTTAAAAGTAAGTGAACTTCCTAAATCACTAGCACTTTGAAAAATCAGTGTCAAGTTTTGCGATGTTTGTATGGTCGATGCTAATTTGGTTGCACGACTCAATTCAACAGAATTAAGATCTTGTTGATGTTTTTTCAGTCGAAGGTTTACTAAATGCTGTAAATCTTGTTCAATCAATTCGACGCGGTTGTCGATGCTATTGATCAATTCGTGTAGGTCATTTGGTGATTTTGCGGATGCGTATGCGTCACGAACGGTTTGTAGGGACTCCCGGTTGGTTTCGCTACTAATGGCAGTAAAGAGGGAGTTGTTCATTGTGGTGGAGAGTTTATAGAGTACGTTTTTTTCATTTTGATATTTAGTAGTAATGGTAGATGCACTACCTGATATGCACTATACATTATACAGTGTACACTACGTGGCTGGACAGCACTATATGAGTGCACTATACACTACAGGTAGCTACAGCATGTACATGTACACGCTCCTACAACACACATTCAGTATCCTCTGTATTTCATATACGTGCCCTACGTCTCAGTATTATCGTCTCAGTATACATTCCTCTCAGTACTATAGCCTCAGCACTATGGCCTCAGAACTATCGCCTCAGTATACATTCCCCTCTCAGTACTATAGCCTCAGTATACATTCCTCTCAGTACTATAGCCTCAGCACTATGGCCTCAGAACTATCGCCTCAGTATACATTCCCCTCTCAGTACTATAGCCTCAGTATACATTCCTCTCAGTACTATAGCCTCAGCACTATGGCCTCAGCACTATATCAGCACTATATCAGCACTATCGCCTCTGTCATTATATACCCTACGCTAAAGCTCCCAATGGATCATAAAATGGCAAGACCGTATAATCCTTACTCTTGTAAACTTCCCAAGCCTTTTTACTAACATACTTCTTCGAAGCAACAATTTGGAACACATATTCATCAAACCATTCATCTGTCATAAGTAAATACCCCTTAACCCCACTATCTGGACCCCATGAGTTTTCAACCTTCCATCTTGTTGGTAACCCAGTCAATGGATCCAAATGTACACCAGTCAAAACCATGGCATGAGTGGCTTGTGAAGAACCAGTCTTTAATCTCTCACTCTTGCTCAAATTAATATTAGAACCAAATCCAAGTTCATAATCATGGATTTTTGTATCAAGTATACCAGCTTTAGTATCTCCAAACTTACCAACATCACATCCAAAAAAAACAGGCTTATTATCTTTTAATTGATTAATAACAGCCTTTTTTAATTCATTTGATTCCAAATTAACATATTCTGTGATTTTACCTTCAGAAATATTTTTTAATCTATCAACTGTATACAATTTTTCAAAAGGATTTCTTGGATCATTAACAAGTGAAAAATAATCATTAATATCAAATGAAATATGATTCTTAACAAAATCCAATGCATTTGTTTTAAAATGTTTAAAATTGCCATCTTTATCAGTAAATTCCCAAATAAAATCATCTGTTGGTTTTGGAGGTGTACCAAGGGAAATTGAAAGTGTTTTAAAAACATGTTTATTCATAGAAGCCTTTGTTTGAGCTACAATGATTGAATCTGCACCTTCATCTTTAACCAATTTACGTAAAATGATTGCATATTCACGTAATTTGTTCAGTAGATAATAATTCAAAGTACTTGTTGAACTGGCTTGTACATTATCTGGGAATAATTCATTTGGAACAACACCATATTTATTGACCAAACTAACAATCATATCCCATTGACCACCATCACTTATAGAATTCAGATTTAAATAAGAAATCAATCTTGAATCAATCGATTCATCAACTGTATCAATAATATTTTCTAAAAAAAAATTTGCCTTTTCTAATTTATCATAAAAGAAGAGATAAGCTTGAGATACTTGAAATCCATTTTCTTTTAAATTATACTTTTTAATCACATCACTTCTAATGACATTTGAAGATGCAAATATCCAACATCTACCTGAACTTGCTTGATTATTTAAATGTGCAACATCTCCAACATAATCAGCTTCAATATTAAATAAGAATTTATTTTCATTTGATGATTTCTTATAAATAACTGAACTAATTGTATTTTGAGCAAATGCAGTTTGAGCTAATTGATTTTTAGTATCTGCAAAAATTTCTGTTTGCCAATTTGTTAAAGAATCATTGATTGAACCATGGCCTGCATCCAATGATAATCCACGAAGTGAATCAGCGATTTCAGTCGTGGCTTTAACAGAAAAACTACTGTGTCCAGTGTATTCTACTTTTTCATTGTATACTTGAGATTCTTGAACTTTTGAAGAGTTCTTTGAAGTATTTGATCCAAATAAATACTTCCACATTTTTGAGTTGAAGAAAGAATGTTGTAAAATTGGGATTTTAACCCCTTTTATACATTGGAGAGCCTTTGATTGTGTGGCATTTGGTGGTATCGCGCTTATCAGTACCCCCGTAGTTATGCATGCGGTATTAATCCACACAAAAGAGAAATGGGTGTGACCGAGTAAATGTGATACCAGAATTGTGGAGTCTGTCGTACGGAGGGAATCACTGGGTGTATGTATACAGCATTTCACGTGTTTGTAGAGTCCCTCACTATCAAGGGATTGCCGTGGAATAAAGCTGCCGTGCAGGGGCAGCTTGATCCTGGGGAATCTCCGATAAGAAGATACCTGCATACCATTCCGCGGCTACAAATTCCCGTTTTCGGCACTGTCAAGATCGGACAATAGAGTCGGACACAAGAGGCGGTTTAATTGTCAGATCATGTAGAGTGTTCACTTGTTATTTGCAGCTCAAACTCGCATCAGTTGCTGCGAAATAGAGCTCAATGTAAAGAAGGCACGTTAGTTATCTTGCGAACGGACGAGTGAACCTAGTGAGGAGTGCATGTAGTGTATGGCGGCACTCAAACTGTAGTTTTTAAGGGAGTATTTTGTACTCAAGCTGCGGTGGTGTACTCAAGGTGCACTCCTCTCTCACTCCTCTCTCACTCCTCTCTCACTCCTCTCTCACTCCTCTCTCACTCCTCTCTCACTCCTCTCTCACTCCTCTCTCACTCCTCTCTCACTCCTCTCTCACTCCTCTCTCACTCCTCTCTCGCTCCTCTCTCACTCCTCTCTCACTCCTCTCTCACTCCTCTCT
>JAJMJX010000033.1:0-36131 GCA_030563745.1 Kodamaea alishanica (nom. inval.)
CAAGATTACTTTGAGGTACTCATTACAGTCTCGCGCCTTAGCCAGCTTGGCCACCAAGAGGAGGGTTTTTTCTTTTTTTACATATTGTATTGTATTTCAACTCTATAGAGAATGCATTTGTTTGAGAACGTAGGAAGGAAAAGCGTATTGATGCACACCCGCGAGCTTTGGGTAACGGGGGACTAACTGAAAGTCTACCCACTAAAACCTCCTTGATTTAATTGGTGTCCCGTTTTGTTTGATTTCAATGAGAGATTGCCATTTGCTGTGGCACTGGGGGGGCTAAACCCAGAGAGCCCGACGAAAGAAAGAAAAAGGAAACGATTTTGCCTTCAAGTAAGGGTTGAAACGAGGTCCTCGGGGCAAATCAAGGCATGATTCACTCCTCTCTCGTTCAACCTATGCGCTCCTTGAAGAACCCCAAATTTCTTTAGAAAGTTGTCGATGGCAGAAAGTAGTTTTATTGATTGGTCATATGGGCATATGATCGTTTGTAATTTGTGTAATTCTGTTGGTAGTTCGTGTTTGAGCCAGAGTGCCTGGGATTTAATTTTTTTTTTTTTTACATATTGTGTTATATTTCTATTCTATAGAGAATGGATTTGTTTGAGAATGTAGGAAGGAAATGCGGAATTTATTTTTTTATTGTTGAGTAGCAGATAAAATCTTTATTTTTATAAAAAGGGCGTGTGGCGTAGTTGGTAGCGCGTCTGCCTTGCAAGCAGAAGGTCTCTGGTTCGATTCCTGACTCGTCCAAATTTTTTTCTCTGCTTTACTTGTAAACAACTGAAGACGCGTCATGTTTTATATAATTGGAATCAACGATTTTAATTATTTTGATTCTCAAGATACACTAAGAGCTTTATATTGAATTGATTTTTGCGGCAACTACAAACTTTGTCTATAGGGGTTAATTGTAAACCATCAGAATGAGAGAACGTGTTGTGCATTTTGCCAATTTCAGATATATCTCGAACGCCTTAAATCAAAGAAAGACAAGTTTGCAACCATAAAAACCATGATTTAATCTTTGCTTATAAGAATTTAATAACTTTTCACAAACACTTCGAGTTAAATATCTGAAAGGGTCCGTCATTAAATGAGTTTATCAAATCTTTTACGGAAAGTTGTCTCCGTGTGCACCCCCTTTCAGTATGCTCGATATTTTTCGATTCCCAAGATACTTTAGCTAAATTCTCAACGATTACACACAGAGGCCAACTTATTTCAACGGACTGCTTTAATGAAAATTCTTTTGGCAAAACAAAATACAATGTTATAGACAATGCCAAAGATTAGTGATGTCATCGTAAACTCAATCGATCTCTTGGTCAAACAGAATAAGGACAGAAAATCATACTACTCCCAAATTACTATAAAACAAAATGTACAGTTAAAAATATAAAGAAGGTTGGTTTTCATCATCAAAATATATGCAATATTATTGTATTTGTTAATGAAAACGGAATAAATACCATCCAACAGTAAAGAATTAGTCTTCTACCCTAGATGTTAAAGGAGACACATTGCTTGATTTGACTAGAACCTGGGAAACAAATTCTAACCCAACTACCAAAGATCAAGATTTCGATCGAATGATTTAATTCTTCAAAAGCGGTTGAGTGATGATACAACTCAAATGAAAAAGTTCAAATAGTAGGATTTTTCAAATAAACTGAAGCTTTTGAATGGGAAAGCATATTTAGATAATATAGTTAAACCATATAAACCATTAGAATAAGCACCCTGATCTAATAATTAAATTATTTAATAATTGATCATAATAAATACGTTGGTTGAAATAATTATATATTGAATTTATACGGCCCTATTCATCTTAATGAATATCGGAGCATGCAAGCATGCGCCTGTTTATAAAATAATATTATTTTTTAATATTAATATGAAGAGTTATCTGACATCGCCCCAATACTTTCATGTATAAATCCATAAGTATATTTATTACTACGAGGATTATTATAGAATGTCAAATATAATACTCTTAACTTATACCTAATATTAAAGGTAATAATTTAAATATAGCAGGTAATGTATATTCTGTTTCTATATCTTAATGGAGGAATAATTTAATTAGGGAGATTGTAATAATAATATATTTATAAATATATACATCATAATGTAAATAAATAAATTAAATTCGCAAGTTATGTCACAGTTTGACTATTAGAACTCCAAAGCAATAAACAATATATATATATATATGTATCCTGTATTGTTAACGCGTTGATATTGATGATTGTACAGCCGCTTTTTCAGCGATATTAAAATCATATAACCTCATTTTCATGTTATCAACGGTTGACACAAAAGTCGGAGTTACACTACCAGCTTTTTTTTCTAGAAATCAACTTGCTTACAAGTTGCACCACCTAACTTCAAATTTTAGGCATTATTGATTTTGATGAAACCTTGTATTAAAAACGTATATCTCGCAAAATCTCCAAAGTTCTTTCTTTTGGCCTAAGATTACCAGTAAGCGCCGTCGAAAAAAATTATCTACTGATTTTAATATTGTTAGATTTATTGATTTTTTGCAAATTATATATAAAAAGAAGTGAAAAAGAGGCGACTATATAAAAAAACTATTTAATCCTTTAATTCATTAATGATTGCTTGCTTGATCTTTTCCAAAGAAGCTTCGTCAATCAAATGAATTCTTTTGTGCTTAGTGCTCAATTGCTTCAACTCTTCTGGTAAGACATCCTTTTCGAAAGAATATCCTTCAAAGGTATCTAATGCCATGTTCACAACTTCAGAGAATTTAGCTGGGTGGGCAGTAGATAAAGAGATGTAATTAAGTTTGGAGTCTTGAAAGTCTTTGGCAATGAACCTCTTGGTAGTAGCGACACCGACAGCCGTATGAGGATCCAAGACGTACTTTTCCGGGTTGGTGGCGTAAGTTTCTCTAATAGTGGCCACTGTATCCTCATTATTGATTCTTTCAGATCCAAAAGTAACTCTAGCAGCTTGAATGACTTCTTGTGGCACTTCAACAGAGCCTGTTTCCTTTAATTGCTTCATCCACTTGTTTAAGACGGCCCCAGCTTCTTTGTCGTCACCTTTAGCAAAGTTATCTCTTACTAAATACCACAACAATCTTTCGAAATTGGAGGAAATCAAGATATCCATGGCTGGGGAGTAAGTGGACTTAACATCATCTTCTCCAGCAGAAGTAGCAGAGTTTTTTTCGTAACGACCTGTCTTCATAAATCTATCCAAAATGTCGTTTTCGTTGGTAGCAATGATCAACTTATCCACAGGTAAACCCATTTCCTTGGCATAGTAACCAGCCAAAATGTCCCCAAAGTTTCCACTTGGAACAACATATCTTACTTTGGAGTCACCACCAACCAACTTTTGCAATTGAAAGTAGGAGTAGAAGTAATATGTTTGTTGGGCTAAGATCCGAGCCCAGTTGATGGAGTTAACCGCACCAACATGATACTTGTCATTGAATTCTGCGTCACCAAAGATTTGCTTAACGATATCTTGACAATCATCGAAAGTACCCTTGACAGAGAGTGTATGCACATTAGCATCTTCAACGGTAGTCATTTGCTCTTCTTGAATAGGCGATATTCTACCGGTTGGATATAAGATAAAGACTGAAACATCCTTTTTGCCTCTTAAACCGTAGATGGCAGCAGACCCGGTGTCACCCGAGGTAGCACCAACAACAGTGATAGTGTCTCTTGGTTGATCGGCTGCCTTTTTGGAGTTTCTTCTTGTAAGGAAATACTCGAAAAGATTACCCACAAATTGTAAAGCAACATCCTTAAATGCATAAGTTGGCCCGTGAAATAATTCCAACAAAAAGATGTTTGACTCAATTTGCTTCAAAGGAGTCACTTGTGGGGATCTGAAAGTAGAGTATGACTTTTCCACCAAGGTCTTTAAGTCTTCATTAGGAATTTCAGATTCTTTAATGTAGAGTCGCAAAATGTTGTATGCCAATTCGTTGAATGATAAATCTTTCCATTCTTCTAAAAAGGTAGATGGGAGTTGGGGAATAGCAGAAGGTAAAAATAAGCCACCATCTTTGGCTAACCCCGTCATAACCACGTCTTCAAACGATAAGGCTTGTTGTTCCGAAGAACGTGTAGATCTGTATACTTGAGATGACATGTTCTTTTGCGTAATCAGTTGTACTAGGTAAAGGATTTGAATTGATTTAACAACCACGCGCTACATATATATTGAAAAGATTCAATGGGAAAAAAAAAAAACAAATTATGCGTCATATTTGTCTTTGTATTGCACTGTGGATTTTCTTGTCTCTTTTCTTTCCGACCACCATGAAAAAGACAGCGGCATCGGCGAAGAAAAAAAAAGAATTAAACACGTGCCAAGTCACCTGGATGTTGAAACTCGCGACTTGACAGAAAAAAGAAAATTCAAGCGTGGTTAAAGTATGACAATTTCTGGAACTTTTTCAGTTTGGTCTCGTGCAAAAATCCGTATTGCAATACTGAACTTTCCTCGCTTTTGGATACCCGTTCTGCGAAACTGAACAAAACAAACGAGACTAAAAAAAGGATCGTAAAAGAGGTACCAAAATAGCATTCAACTTACCACCAAAGTTATTTATTCTTTTTCTTTTTTTTTGATTCATAAGATTTTGGAAAGCATTAAGTTTTGGGTCGAGGAAGAGGCGATAACAAACACCAGTAATCAGATCAAGAATAAGAAGAATAAACTGCATATACCTTAAGTGATGATCAAACGATGTATATTCAGGAATCAATATAGGTTTAACGGAACTTTCGCTGCCAGTCGTGGCCAGACTAGCCAGACATATAATTCTTTTAATCGTTTCGAGTTCTATCCTCACCAAAAGAAAGAAAAGCCGTTTCGCGATGGTGAAATCAGGACAACACCATATTCTGATAGGCATTATCAACCTATAATTAGTGAAGGGTTTCGTGGTTTCGAAAAATTAGTTATACCAAGCGGTTTTGTAGCTAAAAACCAAGAAATCGAAATACCAGATGAAACAGCAAGAAAACAGCAGGAAGAATTACAAGAAGTGATAGCCGAGTTTAAAGCTCCTATTAGAGTGTCAATAGGATACGGATCCGGTGTAATCCCGCAGGCTGGGTACGACGAAGTAAAACCATCGAGCTCGGAGGATATCGTCGGTCAGAATCTAACTACTTTGACTGATAGTATGAATTCTGCGACTCAAATTGACTTTATAAATGTTGTGGAAAACAATGAGACGTTCCATAGAGAAAATTTAAAGCAGTTCTCGAGTCATTATAGAATTAGATCGCTTCCATTAATAAAGATCATACAAGGTACAACGGGTATATATTTCAACCCATTCATAAGCATACGAAATAAATTGATTAAATACGGAATTATTTCGACAAACGCGTCGCTTTTGGATCTTAGTGAATGGAGCTCATTATATTTCGCTGGGAGGTTACATAAGCCTGTCAATTTTGTGAAAGATGAAGATCCTATGATCAAATTCCTTAATCAGTACAATTTGAAAAATGCAACCACGCTTTCGGTGTTACTAATTGAAAACAATCAATTCACTGAACGTGATTTGTATGAACAAATTACCATGATTTCGTATTTGGGAGATTTCCGAATGTATGTTGGTGGTGAAAATCCTAATAAGGTCAAAAACATTGTCAGCAATCAGTTACCACAGTTTAAGAAATTGTATGAACCAATCTTGGATTATTTTCTTTACAAAAATATCTTAGTGGAAACAGAAAGTTCCGGAAATATGAAGATATTTCGCAAAAACTTGACCGTCAACAACAAGATTAATCTTATCAGTACACTTCCTTTACAATTCAGAATAAAACTTTATCAAATGTATAAGGATAAATCGATTAAAGAGATTGTTAAGGATAAAGATTTATCCAAGAATTTGATCAAAATTGTATGCAGGACTATACAAATTAGTTCTCTTAAACAAACAATCAGAGGCATATTTAGTTCCGGAATTTTGAAATCAATTAAGTATGCTCTAGCAAAACTGGCCAAGTTTTGGAAGGCTAAGCTTCAAAAGAAACATTTATAGATTAATTAAATAGTATACGTGCTAATTAGGATTCACTGTATTAAATTTACAGTTTCTCAATTAGAAAGTAGGTAAATACATAATAATGCACCAAGGTGATATACGAGTATAAAAAGCTTTTTACACCTTAATTTTACAGAGTAAAATACCGACTGTAGCTACTTAATATGTATCTGTGCTAAACGAAAAATGTTGTGGCACAGCCGTGTATTGATGAGGGGTATTGTTGAGATAAAGGAGGGGTTTGAAGGGAGGAGACAGGAGGAGAACTTTTTTTTTTTTTGGAAGGAGGGGATAAGAATTGAAACTAAAAAAATGTGTAAAATACCCCTCTGTGACTCGGAGTCATTTTGGGCTATACGAGAAGTCGTTTAGTAATGGTTCTATTATTCAATGTTTATTCTCTATTAACTATTTACCATTCACTAAAACTTTACATCCCAGGAGTCCAATTTCATAGTACCATTTTCTTCGAAGTTCAAGTGCATCTTGAACACATCCTTTAAAATTTGAGGCTCATGTAAACTCTTCTTCTTTTCACAGTAGAAAAGTGCACGGTCGTAGTAATCTTGTAATTGAGCCTGGAAATCTGGATGGGCACATTTCTTGATGACTTCAACAGCACGTTCCTTTGGAGATAAACCTCTCAAATCGGCTAAACCTTGGTCAGTGACAATAATATCCAAGTCATGTTCGGTTTGATCGATATGAGGAGCCATTGGGACAATACAGGAAACACCAGTTGGATCAGTCTTAGAAGCTCTGGCAGATGGGGTATGCATGATGGAGATTTTGGCGTTTCTCAAAAAGTCACCTGAACCACCTAAACCGTTCAACATTCTAGAACCCATAACGTTTGTAGAGTTGGCATGACCATAGATATCAACTTCAACTGGTGTGTTCATAGCAATGACACCAAGTCTACGAATGATTTCGGGGTTGTTAGCGACAGTTTGAGATCTAAGCACCAATCTCTTAGTGAATTCGTCCCAGTTTTCGTCGAATCTTTTGAAACCTTCTTCGGTCAATCTGATAGATGTGGAACTGGCATAGTTCAAACTGCCACTAGAGAAGAAATCTAAGAAAGAATCTTGTAAAACTTCGGTCCAAACGGTCAAATCCTTAAAGTTGGAGCCAGCCAAACCCTCAATAACGGCGTTTGCAATATTACCAATACCGGACTGTAATGGATGCAAGTTTTCTGGAATTCTTCCAGATTTAACTTCATGTTCCAAGAAATCAATCAAGTGGCCGGCGATATTTCTCGAAATTTGATCGGATGGAGTGTTTGGAGGAACAGCATCTCTTGTTTTGCTTTCAACGATAGCGACAACCTTGCTTGGATCAACTGGGATAGCAACCTGACCAGTTCTATAATCGACGGAGGTGTGTGGGTATGGTTGTCTGAATGGTGGTAAAGTTAACATGTCAATGTCGTGGATACCTTCGAATGATGGGGTGGCTGTATTAAGTTCGATAATGATATTTTCTGAGTTTTGAATAAATTCAGGAGAAGAACCAACAGCAGGACCTGGAACAATAGAGCCATCTTCGGTAATAGCGGTTGCTTCGACAATGGTGTAATCCAAGATCTTGCCATCGTTACGATATCTGGTCAAATGACCGTAAGCCAAGTCCTGTGGGAACATCGACAAATGTTTGTCATAAAATTGGATCTTGCCGGTATTAATACCATTAGCAATTGGCTTACCAACTTGATGTGGAGATCTTCTAAGGATCATATCGTTAGTGGCCCATCTACCTTCTTCTGGACCAGCAGAGGCACTGACGAACAAATTGAATTGCAATTTACCTTGCAAGTTGTTGGCTTCAACATGATCAGCCAATGCAGTTGGAATTACCTTAGGGGTACCAACACCAGTGAAACCGGACCAACCAAGGGTTTGACCGTGCTTGAACAAATCAAGACATTCTTCACCTGTTCTAAGCTTTTGCAAATATGGCGCGTATCTGACTCTTTGCTTCAAGAGGGCGGACATGGTTATATAGTATAGTAAAAACTAAAGATTATGAATATATAGACCAAAAGAGAGATAACAACGACTTTTGGTTGAGGAAATCTATCAGTTTTTATACTTTACAGCCATACAAAATTTTTTTTGTTGAGGAATCTGAAAAATGCTGCCAAAAAAATAATTCAAAAGAAAAACAACAAACAGAGAAAACCTGTAAACCAAAAAAAAAGAAGAAAAAAAAAACCTGCAAAAAGTGAGCCATATGTTAACTTAGGAGGGGTAGATTGCCAGGGAAAAAGATACCCATCAATTTAATCATGACTTCTCCATATGAACACGAACCCTGATTCTCATACCTAACTAAGGAAAGCCAGGTAATATCCGACAATTGATTATAAGAATTAAGGTTATTCGGAAAGTTTCGCTCGCAGCAACAATTACTGATCGGTTATTAATTTGTGTTAGTGTATTCGGATATTCTATGGGTTCTCTTAACCCCATGAAAAAGAAAGACTCTGATCGTACAATATTTAATTTTTAAAGCTTTTTATTTTATGCAGTCGTTTAAAAACAACGCGTTCAGCCGAAGTCGGTCGTATATTCTCACGTGATAGTCCAAAATTAAGTCTTATTTGTTCGAGATTCGGTCATACGTTTTAGGAAGCTAAGTTCCGATCCGCTCGGAAGTTCCTTGATCCAGGTTTGTGTAATAAAATAATTTTTGTTCCATGGATAGCTGCAAAGATTTCTGTTACGGATTGTTTGCCCCACACATATCTGACGATTTTGGTTCTAATCTCCAGATTTTTGTTATACCGTTGGAAATTTTATCTTATCTTGCATCAATACCCGGGGAAGACTTTTACTTTTATTATTATTATT
This sequence comes from Kodamaea alishanica (nom. inval.), assembly GCA_030563745.1. Classification (NCBI taxonomy): domain Eukaryota; kingdom Fungi; phylum Ascomycota; class Pichiomycetes; order Serinales; family Debaryomycetaceae; genus Kodamaea; species Kodamaea alishanica (nom. inval.). Next base: position 8,920 of record JAJMJX010000033.1, read on the forward strand.
TACAGAGATAATTATACCACTAGATACATTGTGTCATCTAATTGTTCGGTTAGTTTTCGCAGCACGGAATCTGCTTATTTTAACCGGATTTCCTTCCTCATCAAGTGGTTCAAACTCCATTTCCTCTTCGGACTTACGAAAACCAGTTTGATTATTTTCAAAAATTACCTTCTGGCGAAGTTTGTGGTAGTTATCAACTATCTCCTGATTAAGAAGATCGTCCTCCATATTATCATGTAAATCTGCATACGTATCCTCATCGTATTCGTCAATGAAATCATTTTCTACAATTTGATCCATCATTATCGGACCATCGTCATCTTCATCATCAGCTGGAAGTATTTCATCCAAAATAGGATCAAACAGAGGCTCGTTCTTTTCACTTTTTTCGTTTTTATTCCCGGACTTGGGTTGATCCTTTTGAGGAAAAGATTCTATTATACGGTTTAAGACCTCGAAATCATTCAATTCGTTAACAATAGGTCCCTCAGTAACAATGTCATCATCGTACATCCCAAGAACATAAGCCTTCGCCATGGTTTCCATATCTTCTTGCATCATCTGAAAATCAATAGTTGTGTCTCTGATATGCCCTGATTCATTCTCCTCCTGGTTACTAGCACCTTCTTCATCACCGTTGTCTTTTATGACCATATCATTGGTATCTTTGAGATGTTTGTCGTCCACAACTACTTTTGTTGAGGTCACTACATCTCCTTGTACCTTAGATCTCAGCGCCTTGAATCGGGACATCTTTTTTAAAGGTTTTTCGACTACGTCACTATTGATCCTGGATGTTAAACCAAAATCCTCTTCTTGCTGATTTGGCTGCTTTTCTTCAATGATTATAGAAGAAGGGGCGTACTTTTCCACAATGTTTCCATGTATAAAGTCACTTTGATTGGGCGTGGACTCGTCTACTGTATGCTTAATCAAATCTCCATGAATCAGCCCACTTTGAGTTGGTTCTGTCGCTGCGTTTTCAGTTACATTGTTGATACCTTTTTCCAAAATCTCCTTTTCCACTACTTGACTCAGTATCTCCTTCTCAAGGATATCGCCATGTATGAAGTCTTTTTCAACAATGCCGGTAGTAATTTCGTCCTTTTCTGTCATTTTGGATTTCACGATTGCTTCTGTAGCTGATATATCTTCATTAGCCTGTGATTCAAATCCGGAAATGTTATTCATGTTCACGTTTTTATCTTCTCCTCTCATTGCACTCTTGAATCGTGACATTTTTTTGGGTTTCTGTATCTCAGTTCCATCTTCAACGCTTCCTATCAGATCTGTTATAGCTTTATGTCTGTTTATGGGTTCATCCGCATCGAGTTGAGTGTTAGGGACTAATACCTTCTTCCCCTTGGAAATATGCTCCTTGAATTTACTGATTCGGGATGATTGAGCGACAACTGCACTTGCTTCACTTTCTTGTTTTGAACCAGACCTGTCCATATTCTGGATGCCTTCGATGACGTTTCTGACGTTTTCTATATCATCTTCAATAGAAACATTCCGAATTGCTCTTGCTTGCTTAAATTTCGATAATTTGGGTGCATCTGGAGCTTCACGAAGTATGGCACTTATATTTTCAACTTCCTTGATTTCCAAATTCTCAGAGAAACTAACTGATTTCTTTGGTTGAGCCGCCACTTTAGTCTTTAAAATTGACTTGACCTTTTCAGGTTTTACCTTAGCTTCTTCCGCGGAACCTTCTAGTTTTGTTTTATTCTTAGAACGTAATTCCAACACTTTGCTCCACAACATTTTATCAGCGATACTATTAACGTATGTTGCACCTGAACCATATAACATCAGGTCGGCAAAATCATCATCATCATCATCATCATCATCATCATCATCATCATCATCATCGTCATCATGATGTGATTCATTATCTTTATCGACGTCGTTGCCGTTTTCGAGTTCTTCTTCATCAGAAAATTCGAAATCCCATTCTTCGTCATCAGCGTATTCAAGTCCAGCTCCATCAGAATCATCAAATTCATCCGCCAAGAGTTCCAATTCGAGGATTTCATCGCGCTCAATTGCCAATTCACGATGGATGTTAGGTGTGCTGGTTGATGTAATCTCTTTTGTATCTATGATTTCTTCTATGTCATCATGTTTGAATTTGTCTAAATGATTTTCTTTAATTATATTCTCTATCACTTGTTGCCTCTCACGTCCTTTAATTTCGTCAAGAGAGTTTTCGGAAATGTCTGAAGTTATATTTGCATTTGCTGTAGTATTAAATGTAGAGTCATCGATCTCTTGGCTATCTTCTAACTTCTTGTATTCTTCTATCGCAATCAGCTTAAGCTTAAATTTATCATCTGGACTAACTTTCAATTCGTCGATTTTTTGTAACAAGTAATCTGGATCTGCTAAATTTCTGTAATTTTGAGGATTTTTTGCAATGATTTCCATATCTTGCAACAACTCGGCAAATTGATCATCATCGTCTTCTGCTTCTTCGTCTACTTCTTTTTCTTCTACTTCGTCCTCTTCTTCTTGTACTTGTGGTTCTTTAACTTCTTCTTCTTCCTCTAAAGTCTCTTGAATGAATTGAAGGCCATCGAATTTTTTGATATTGGTATCTTCTTCATAGTCTACGTTGGTGGCTCCTTGCACTTCTTTACTTATTTCTTTCTTTATTTCATTTTTCGAGATCTCAAAAACCTCATTGTTAATCTTAGTGCTCACAATATTGCCATCTTCATCCAACTCTTCTTGTATATCCATAAATGGTAAGCCTTCCAGATTCATCTCGGCGGGATCTTGAGACACGGTTTCGTCGGCCGTAGTTAACTCTTGAAACTTTTTTAAATTGTTTAAAGTCGTTTTAGATTCATTAATCTTTGCATTAAATTGCTCGACGACTTTATCAAGGTTAACAATTCTTTTGGTTAAAAAAGCAATGGCTGCTTCATGAGTTTTCTCCACAAAATATCCATCGCCTAAAAATACCATCACCTTCTCTTGAAGAATTTTGCCTTCCCTGATATCGCTTTGCAACTTTTTATGGGTGTCTAATTGAGAGATCAAATCATTTCTTTTGTTAGTTAAATTGGTTATAGTCTGCTCAATTTGATCATTAAGCATCTGAGATGCTGGATCAATGAGAAGATCGGACATCGTTTTATATCAACTCTGAAATTATTATCAAGCTTAATTCAAGACCTCCTCAGTTAATTTAGACACAATCAACTACCATAAAAGTATGCAAATTTGGATTTAAATTCAGTGTTCACAAAAAAATTCGTTTCTGTAATCTCAAATTTAATTGACATCGTCAAATACAGAAAATACAGGGCAAAAAAAAAATATTACAAAATGTATAAATTTTTCATAAATCATGCAATTAATAATACAATAAGAAATGTTTTAATTGGTTTACTCGACAGACTTTACCTTTGGAATGTACCGGTGCCGCCTCTCAGAGCTTCCCACTCTTCAAGTGCACGTCCCCACTCTTCATCTTCATCTTCATTTTCTTTTATAGTTATCTCATTTTCATCTTTGTTCGGATCAATGCCGTGCATTTCCATTTCCTCTTTTCTTTCCTTCTGGTCATATTCATCTTTAAATTCTATCCATCTCTCATGTATGTCAATCTCTTGGTATTCTGATAAACCACCCTGTCTCGTAGCTTCACTCCAAATAGAGTCCCCACCGATTTCGCTACCAAAACTATAACCATTAGCCTTGTCGATCACGCTCAAAAGATTAATCATACTTTGCTTGTTTTCTACCGCTAATACTTCAAATGAAACGAGACTAAAATCATTGACTAATTCTGCAATCATTTCGGTCAATCTGACATAATTCTTCCCCAATACTGAATTCGATTCTTTTTCTAAATGCGGTTTAAGATATTCCAAATCTTGAACTTCAGTATAATAATCTAGTCTAAAGGGCAATTCACCATATTGTTTTAATTTATCAATCTTTGATATCACATTGACATGAGGTAAATCGAGCTGTAACATTGATGTCAAGCTCAAAAGTAATATCGAAATATAATGCGAGGGACTAGTTAAATATATCGAATCCACAAGTGACACAACACAGAGTCTAGCCCTTTCTGTCTTGACCAATTTCTTGAAGATTTTAAATAATGCATTGTGATGGGTGAATAATTCGATTTGACCAGGACAATCAAAGATCAAGTAATTTTTCTGATTAACAGCCAACTCATGGATCTTATCTATAAAAACATCAATACCCTCGTTATCGAGCGATTCAAATGCATACATGAGTCCCCCATTTGGTCCCAAGCTCAACTCTTCCATGACATCCTCTAAAGTAATATAATCTCGTATGTCTAAAGCGCAATCTGGATATGGCAATTTGTCATTAGCAGGATCAAGGTTGATCACACACAGTTTTCTTCCTATAGCATTCATGAATTGATACATCCCATGGCAGTAAGTAGATTTACCGGAACCCGGAGGTCCAATAACAACTTGTCCAAACATATTTCTATAGGAATTACTAATACGAGTATTCCTCTTCGCAGCTTATTATAGACGTCTCGGTTTTTTTCTATGTAATATTGAATTCTACACGACCAGAATATTTGAGAGGCAAAAAAAACGCTCCAGTTGGGTCCAACGAATCTGTTTCAACAACACAACTAACAAATTAAGATTTTATAGAAATCATATCTGTATAAAGTCGTGGTCAAACATTCATTATACTATCAAATCGTTGAATAATATCATTTATTCATTTAATTGAGCAAGTTTTTGAACTCAATAAGTAGTTACGCATTTAGAGAATTTTGCCACTAATTATATCAATATGTCTGCAGCAGTATCAAACGAAACTACATTTTTAAACAAAACGGTGTCTGTTGCGCCATTGGTTTTGTTATCTGTGGTTGACCACTACAACAGAGTCTCTAAAGATTCTAGGAAAAGAGTTGTTGGTGCCATATTAGGTGATAATTCTTCGGACACAATAACTGTTACAAATTCATACGCAATCCCATTTGAAGAAGACGAAAAGAACCCAAGTGTTTGGTTTTTGGATCACAACTTTATAGACTCAATGGGAGAAATGTTTAAGAAGATCAATGCCAAAGAAAAATTAATTGGCTGGTATCACTCTGGTCCAAAATTGAAGCCATCTGATTTGAAGATAAATGATATGTTTAAGAAATACAACTCAAACCCATTACTTTTGATTGTGGACGTGCAACCAAGAGAAGTTGGTATACCAACGGATGCATATTTTGCGGTTGAAGATATTAAAAATGATGGTTCGGCGGCTGAAAAAACTTTCGTTCATGTTCCTTCTGTCATTGAAGCTGAAGAAGCTGAAGAAATTGGTGTCGAACACTTGTTAAGAGATATCAGAGATCAGGCTGCAGGAAACTTGTCTTTGAGAGTAACACAAACATACCAATCCTTATTAGGTTTGCATCAGAAACTTAGAGAGATTGCTAACTATTTGGACAAAGTCTATCAGAAGAAGTTACCTTTAAACCATACCATTCTAGGTAAACTTCAAAATGTTTTTAACTTGTTACCAAACTTAATTAATTCAAATCCTGAGTCGTCCTCAAACGAATTAGATACACTTGATTCTTCAAACCCACTCCAACTGTCTTCTAACCCATTGTCAACTGCTTTTAGTATTAAGAACAACGATGAATTAATGGTTGTATACATTAGTACCCTTGTTAGAGCGATTATTGCTTTCCACGACTTAATTGAAAACAAATTAGAAAACAAGAAAATTCATGAAAAGAAGTCTGCTACAAGCGAAACAGACTTTGAAAAAGCCTCAGATGATGGTGAATCAAAGGACGAAAAGAAGGAACCTGAAACGAAGAAATAGTCCTAAAATTTATCCCATAATTTCTCGCAATGATAATATATTTTTGAGTTTTAGCCGTAGTCTTTTTTTATGACATTTGTATCTGGTGATATTGGCTATTTTATTATTGCCTGTAGGTAGTGCGCTATTACCCAAAAAGTAAAAAAAAATTAAAAAAAAAAAAAACCAACTGAAAGTTCACATACATTAGATATAGTGGTGAAACCTATCGTTCACCTTGGAATGTCGCATAGAATTATAGCCTTGCCGAAGGTCAACTCGGTTACTAGCTGCAACTATTTCTTCAAGAATACTAATAAAAACCTTTGCATATATCAAAACTTCATAAATAATCAATACTTAACATATAAAAGACCGATATACTACTCGAGAAAACATCTGCAAAACGCAACACACTCAGCCAGCTCAAGAGTCAGCATAGAAAAGGTAGTGACCAATAAGAAAGACTCGGGATCAATATTAGAAAACGTTGCCACAAAAGTTTTAACTTGTCAAGAGCCAGAAGCTCAACTGTCTCAAAAATTGGAGCCTGCATTAGAAGAGCAAAATGATCATATACCTTTCAAAGTCGTTCCTAAAGATGTAAACAAGCCAATCACAAATGGTCACGCTATGCATTCTATTCCTGGATCAAGAGCTGAATTGATGACTTTGATTAATCCGTACATTAAATTGACTAAACCTAATTTGACAATTTTAGTTACTTTGAGTTCGATTTGTTCATATGCTATATCACCTTTGACTGTATCTTTGCCAGAGTTGATGATATTAACTGTGGGAACTGCAATGTGTTCAGGTGCAGCAAACGCCATAAATATGGGAAGAGAGCCCGAATTTGATAGAAAGATGCCCAGGACGGTTGGTAGACCTGTTGTACGAGGATTAATAACCCCTAAACAAGCTTATCAATTTGCTGGTTTCACAGGTTCATTAGGTTGTCTTATGCTTTGGTTTGGTGTTAATCCTACTGTCTCGTTAATGGGGCTCTTAAACATTGTCTTGTACTCATGGATATATACTTCCTTGAAAAGGAAATCTATCATCAACACATGGGTAGGTGCAATAGTTGGTGCGATCCCTCCCTTGATGGGCTGGGCTGCTTCCTCTTCATTAACACACCCTGCAGCTTGGTGTTTGGCCGGTTTGTTGTATGCATGGCAGTTCCCTCATTTCAACGCGTTGTCCCATAATATTGCTCAACAATACAAACAAGCGGGCTATGTTATGACAGCTGCTGAAAACCCAAAATTAAATGCGAGAGTCGCCTTAAGATATTCTATTTTGATGTTCCCCCTTTGTTTCGGTCTCACATACTTTGGTGTTACAGACTGGGTATTTCCTTTTGACTCGGCCATTCCAAATGCTTGGTTAACCTACTTGGCATATAAATTCTGGAAACAGCAAAAGGAAAACTATAAGAATGGTGGGAAACCCACTGCAGAAGGAATAGCGAAGGCTAGTGTATATGCGAAGAAACTTTTCTGGTGTTCTGTATGGCAATTGCCCGCCGCTTTAATACTAGCTATGTTACATAAAAAAGGCCAATGGGATGGATTATTTCACTATTTTGGCTGGGATGGCTCAAAAGATAAACTTGGTCATTCCTGATTTTAATCTTGTACATATATATATGGTAATTATTAATAACTATTCATACAAAATTATGCCTGTGAACTTCACGATTGTAGTCCCTTAGTTTTAGGTGTGGTAGGAATAAAGCATGTACTTTGAACGAGAAGAGACTTGAAATCTCTGGCATAAAGAACGTTTCTTTATTTTCTTTTTACTATTGCAATATTTTTTTGCAAATTTCACCAAATAAATGCGAAATGCTGCAAAAAATAGAAATCCTTAGAAACAAGTTGTCCTTCTCATAACAAAAAATATTTGCGCTACCTGTTAACTCTCATTCAGTTTTCATCCAAAATTTAGTTTCAAAACTGGATGGCGGATGGTTTTACAAGAGCGAACCACTACAGTAAAGAAATGCTATAATATGTCGCTGAACGGATTCTTTATGAATATTGAATACTGACATTATGGGCTAAGCAATACTTTAAGGATTTGCAAGCAGAAGACTTCAAAAAATTCAGCTGGTAAAAATCAAAATAAACATCAAAAGTTTGAAAACTGTTACTCACAAGTGGAATCCATGTTTTTGGTAAATGTCAAATAGACAAAAAAAATGAACTTTGACTTGTAAAAAAATTCTCCTGGGGGTGAGTCGAACACCCGATCTCAAGATTACTTTGAGTTTTTCATTACAGTCTCGCGCCTTAGCCAGCTTGGCCACCAAGAGAGAATATATTTTCTAGAGCTCTGCTCAATGTAATACTAATACATATCACTTAGCCCTTCAACAAAACAACCCATAGCTCAGAGAAACAGAGAAAGGGGAATGATATCAGGATTGAGTTAACCTCAATGACCCCTGTCCAACACTTTTAGGCGAAATGCCTTTGGTTTCGTTGCTTTTCATCAGTCATTTTATCGCAGGCTGACTCAACAAAATCCCGTGGGGTTGAGTATTGCATTTTCTACAATAAAAATTCCAACAGCCTCTCTATAATAATTACATATCCGGAAATGCAAAGCAAGAAACGAAGTGAAAACCAACCATTGCAAAGGTTTACAATTCGATAAGTCTCTATTAAGTCTATACTCTATAACTATTTTTAACGCATTTCTTTTTTCCTCCTCAAAAAGGCTTCATGACAGTCTTTTCGATAGTTACTAGCCTTGTTTCTTCAAGTTCAATTTTAATCTTGATTTTGTTTACTTTCCGATTGTTTAACAACAACTTTACCATTTTGTAGTTCAACTTGGTAGCCAGCTTCGCTTAAAACATTCTCATCCATGGTTTTCATCGCTTCCAATTCACTCACGAATTTTTGGTTTCCTGGGTTATTTGCCAATAAGTATCTGATACACAAGATAGCTCTTTCCTTGATATAAGAGTTATTTTCATCAATAATACAGTTCGACAAGATCAATTCCAATCCATGCAATTCTCTAATTTGTTCTTGGACCTTAAAGTTTTCGAAAGTTAAATAAGATAAGATCTCAATAATTATTGATTTGACATCAGTAAATTGTTTCAATTCATCAATCTTAAGTCCAGAATTTTTCTCTTTTAAAGTAATAGGCTTAAAACTTTCATGTAAAGCTCTCAAGAGCGCCAAAAGTAAGGAGATTGCATCATAATGAATCAAAAATTCTTTGCCTTGATGATATTGAGATAAGTCGCTGATTATGTCCAAGACTATCGTAAGATGTACCTGTAATGATTTGTCTTCAATTTTATTTTTAATTAAATTGAGAGACTTTAATTGAAATGACTTGAAAAACAGAAAAATCCAAGATAGTATAGGAATCAATTCGTATTCCGACCAAGTCTTGGCGGTGATTAAAAGCTGACTCAATTTGAGCCATCTTGTAAAATAGTTCAGCGAAGCAATTGTATCAGCGGTAACGTTACCAATTTCTTCTATTAAATCTTCATCTTTTTCAATTTCATAATTCTCGTGAAGTTGCAGAAGCCACAAACTGAAACTTTCGTGGCTGATGATTTGAAGCAATAATTGAACCAAGCTATCATCGAATGTAGATAAAATTGAATCATGGTCAAGTTCTACATGATCAAACTTATTCACTAGGAATACCATAACATGATTTTTAAAGTTTTCCACTTTCAATATTTCGAAGAGTCTGTCGTTATGATCAAGTTCATTTTTGGAATGAAGACCAAAAAATCGATATAAAAATAAAACCAAAGCATTGGATGATCCTTCAATTGTAGCCACAGACTTAACTATGAGATTTACTATATGAATAGATGTTTGGCTTTCAATCTCATACCCTGAAAAATTTGCCAATGCCTCTAAATAGATCAACACTGACTTCTCATAGAATTCTTCATCTGAGGGAACCAGATGTATAAAAAGAAAAAGGCTTTGTATAAGAGAATCAACCATTTCGTTGCTGACAGTTGAGTTTGCACCTGGAGCCAAGTTTCTTATAAGTAACACAATGCCTCTTAAAAGACGAAGATATGAAGAGAGAGGCCCACGTAAAGGAGTGTGACATTTGAAATCATGAATTAAATCAGCTTCACATAAGTCTTTCGAAATAATAGGATGAGTTTGTATAATTTCTTTCAACTGATTCCAGATAGCATGTGTGTTTAACTCATTCTTAGCTGATTCTTGTGAGGACTGAGCGATGAGCAGTGAAAGAAACGCTATATTTTCTTGGAATTGCTGTGCTGTGATTTCATTCTTTAGCGTGAGTACGTGCTTGAGATCTTTGAGTGATGCTATATTGTCAGCCATGCTGTGTTCAAGGGGATGTTTGAGTTCGCTTTTTGTATGAAAACATCAAAACGACAATCGAAATCGAGATAAAAGTTTGATTACGCGGAGATTACTCTAGAGAAAAAAGAAATTTTAAAAATAATACAATTGACATTAAACGGTAATCACTAGTATACAATAGATTTAAACAGATATTTTATTTATTGAAAAAATGAAGATAATGAATGCATTTGAAAAAAAAATGCATCTGAATTGAAACGAAACGAAATTAAAAGGTCGACGAAGAAAAAGGAGTATGTGACAATCAAGAATAACAATCAAACATCGAATTCTTCAAAGTAAGTTTGGTTTCTGTATAAATCACAAGCATGAGGGTTTTTTAAACAGAACTTAGGAACCAATGGAGAAGCATCGTAGCCCATAGCAACCAACCATTCTCTAAAGTTCAAGATTCTTTGAGTCAAACTAGTGGTTCTCAACATCCCATCAGCATCACGATTACCGGACCAGGTTGATTCTGCAAGAGCAGCCGCACGTGGCCAAATCTTTTGAGTTAAAACAACGGAATCAGCTTGTTCAGACCATAGGGCAACTTCTGCACCCAAGACGTGTGATTTTTCTTCGGCAGTTAAATTGGCGGTAAAGTCATAGTCATAAATACGTTGCCATGTCTTGTATGGTGCACACCAGGAGCCACCAAGCCCGGTGTTAAATTCTTCGTTAGCACTAATATCAACATACCTTGGATCGTTGGTAACCCAACCACCGTAACCACAATCTAAGTAGAAATGAGACGAAGAAGAGACAATAACATCGTAACCTTGAGAGGTTAAGTTTTGAATGTTCACCAAGTCATTGTTCCAAGATTGTAAAATGATATCCTTAGGAACATGGTGCGCACCTTCTGGGGTAAGTAAAATGTCTTCCCACATTGTCAATCTTCTGTTGGTAATGTTTTGGAAAATAGGAACTGCGTGGTCAACAAAATATTGAGATAAATCTTTATAAGTTCTTGAAGAATTGGCCAAAAACCAATCTTGAGTAATGGTAGAGAAGTTATAACAACCTGCTTGTAACTCATCAGCACCAACATGGAAAACATTATCCTTGAAAATAGTCGACAATTCATCATATATATCCTTAATGACGGTGTAAGTTTCGTCTGTCAAGATTTCTAATTGACCAGCTGGTGGTTCAACAGCGGTATGATCAACCCAAACATCGTTGGACCACCAAGAATTAGCACAGGCTAATAAGTTAGGATTAATCTGCCCCCAACCTGCACGAGCATGGCCTGGCATGTCGATTTCAGGAATAACTCTGACACCTCTTGACTTAGCATAATCAATAACATAGGATAAATCTTGCAAGGTATAAGTTTCCCTTTCAGAATAAGCATCTAAAGCCATTTCGGGATATGATTTAAGAGCAATGGGCCAGGATTGAGCATCTTCCAAATGCCAGTGTAAAGAATTTAATTTGGACAATGCCATAATATCAACCTGCTTTAAAATGGAGTCAACAGTAAGGAAATTACGACCAGAATCAATCATGAGACCACGGTGAGGGTACAAAGGAGCATCCCAAACATCAACACAAGACTCAATCTTGTATTCACCTTGTTCATATATAATCAATTGTTGCAAGGTAGTAAAGGCGTGCAAAGCACCCCAAACAGTTTCAGACTCAATGTTAATAGCGTCTTGACTAACAGAAAGAGTATAAGTTTCGTTGACACCTAACTGCAAGTCGGCAGTGTAATCATTGATATTAACATTGACGTCGCGAACGCCATCACAAACAGGGTTACTGCCAACTGTTTGATTGCTATATCCACCAAATGATCTTTTCGATGCTTTTGGTGTGTAAGATGGGAAAGGTGCATAACTTTGAATTGGAGCTTCGACAGCAGCAGGATACCATCTTAATTGTTCTACGGAATCGACAGCTCTTTCAAATGCCTTTGAGACGATTGGATTGTATTGATCTATTTTCAACTGCAATGCACCGACATCGATTTTGATATCGCCATCATCTGACCAATTAATAGTTCTTGGGGCTGGTAATGGGTTAGCCTTGGCTGCGAACGAAACCTGGAGAAAGGCAAGGATGGAAAGTAGCACTGAGATATTCATTGTACAATCTTGTCTTTATTTGATCCTCAGAATATGATTGTTTATTTGTAACAAGATTTACCTGCAAAATTGTAATGGGCTCTCATCAGTTTAAATACATTTGCTTCAAGAACAATGTCGATCGAGACTATTGATGAAAAGGGAAATCTCTAGTATGACCATTGCCTAGAAATCCATACAACGTTACATATGCGTAGTTAACCGCTAAACTATTGATTTTCGAAATCAATTGTTAAAGCTTTATTGAATACGAATGTGCAACCAGGTAGCATTTGTAATGTTGAATAGCGAAACCCGATACATACGCATGGAAATAATACTTTTGTAACCTCAATTGCTACCTCATTTTTCTGTGTGTGCGTGTGTGTTTTTTTGTCTATTGTTATCTACTCGAATTCCATTACGAAGGAGTGAAATATGCGGATCCTTACATGAATAGTGAATCTTAATCTATGGTATTTCGAAGAACCAATAACTGAAGCATAGTAATGAAATGTTTCTTAGTGTCAGCAAACGATAGCTTTCTTAAGTTGCAATTTGAGTAATTGTTTTCAACGTAGATAGCTATCAATATTACATTGATACCCCGATGTTGCAGAAAATATTAAACGATCCCAATCGGCAACTATTCACATTTACGTGGAGAGTAAACGCATTTTGACACAATAATATAGGAGAAGTTATAGATCTGAATTGATAACAAGAAAAATCCTGCGTACCTCAAAATTGCAGCAGAAAAAAATGAATTGATGTTACATTTTGACACGTCAAAATATCCACCACAAAAAAGAATGGACGAGTCCGGAGTCGAACCGGAGACCTTTCCCATGCTAAGGGAACGCGCTACCAACTACGCCACACGCCCGAAGAAGAAGTGGTCCCTAGCAGGATCGAACTGCTGATCTCGGCGTTATTAGCACCGCGCCTTAACCAACTGGGCCAAGGGACCTTTTTCTTGTTTGTATATTATAACCTCTCGTGTACATTAAATCAATTTTTGTAGCTTGAGATTTACTAAAAGACCCGTACTACAGTACAAAATATCAACAACGCGATTAAAAGCACACCACCAAAAACATTCAAATGACTGCCTAGCCAATCAAGTATATAGAGAGCTACTTTAAGTGAAAATATGAAAAGTAGCTCCAAAAGCTGCAACAACAAAAACTTGCAAAATAATGAGATTGTGCAAATTTTGTTGACGAAAAACAGTGTAGATCCTGATCAATTATTTGCGATCAGTCCTTACACATTCAGAACAAAAAAAAAATGTTTGAAGATCAGTTGAATGTAATCAAGATAGAAGTTAACTGATGAAATTTCGAATGGACAGGAATTGGAAGTTCAAGTCGGAATTATCGACGTATTGTTATTATATACGAATTGCGACCATGAAAGATAGTGGGGACTAGCGAACATAAATGATGAAAGAATTGGTTGCAAATAGGCTTGATAGTATTAAATAGAATGACTATTGTGACAACATTATTTGAATCAGAGAGAATTATATTGAATCTACCGGCAATTGTACGCTCGAAGAAAGAATTTTTGCAACCATTTTTTTGACTATTATTTTTCGCAGTACACAATGAAAAGCAATGGGTAAGTGATACTCATAATCAATGGGTCTCTACTGTATCTATTCACACCACTTTGGATTCAGTACACATAATGTTTTAGAAAAACTTGCTCTAACTTAATATTTAAGAAATTCGGTAGTTTTAGTGGGGTAACAAATTTCTGATCATAAATGGTTACTTGAGGATTCAAATCTATTAGAAGGAGGGTATTGCCGCCATTATTGCTTGAATTTTGACGTCCCTATTCTCTGATAGCTTCTTCAACTAAGCGATAATGTCATGAGAATAGCAACTAATATGAGTCGTAAATAACCAAGAATAACCAATTGTCTCATGAAGGTCACTGCCACCACGAAGCTTATCCTTTTGCATCAGGGTTTCGCTAACAACGAAGGAAGGTTGATAGACGACGATCTACGGACAATCAGAGAGACTGTTGAAGCGTTTTATGGTTACTTTCATCGGCAGTTCCTGATATAGTTTAAAAATAGTTCGAATAAACAATCGTAGAAGAGCGCATTGGATTAGAGCGATTCTGACGAGCCTTTGAAGGGACTTCAATAACTAAACGAACAATAGAAATTTTTAAAAATAAATTTCTGGAGAAGTAGTTTATCCGAAGTCAGGATTCCCAATAAGTTGAGCGAAGATGAATAGTTGGCCTCAGCCGAATAGAAAAAAAATACTTGGTGTAGCTGGAGTAACTTGAAATCGGGCTCGATTGCCTTCCTGTAGCCTTTTATATAAGCTTGAACAGTTCTATTCTTAATTTTACACGAAGCCAAGCATTGTTCAAGTTTCTCAGATCTAATAATAGGGGACTGAAAAAATTATTTTGACAGTAAATCCAATGGTTTTCTTAGAAGCAACATTAAAGACCCTTCAAATTATAATATAGGGGCTCCCCATCATTCGTATATGCAGAGACATCAATTTTGGATCTTTCGATTCGTCCGCATCAAATTCAAATTAATCCCCTCTTGCTTTCGCAACGCCTCTCACATGGATGCCACAAATCCTGCGAGATTTCTCATTTCTTTTTTAATTTGATCTTTTCAAAATCTCATTGACATAATTTGGTAATGCAACCGCGTTAATTGCTTACATAAAGGTTTAGGAGTAAGCATCAAATTAATCATATGCGAATCTCGTGGGTGCGCAAAGGTACGCACTTTGTTTTCCGCAACAAAGAGTCGAAATTCTTGCAAGGATACTGGAATCCAAATTAAAAAGAAATTTTAATGCAAATCTGCCAGCGCAAAAAAAAAAAAGTCGGGGTAATTAATGGCTCACGCTCATACTCGAGAAGGTGCTTCTTTACCAATCATCCATATCTATAATTAAACTCCTTATATAACTGATTTTCAGCAAAAGTACAGCCTTGATAGCAAGGCTGTATTTCTAGTTATACGTCAATCGTAAAATATTGAATGTTCAATAAAAGTGGAGTTCGAAGGGCATTGTTACGGTATTTCTCCACTCTTTGAGCTTGAGAATAACAATAGAGTGAAAATTTTCAAGTTTTAGCAACCGTATCTCCTGCACAATACCCGGAGCTACACGGTTATATTTCACCTTCTTTTAATTACTGTAGCAGCTTACTTGTGTTGCGTAGATGTCCAATATTCTCATTTGTCTCTTCTATTAACTACCGAAAAAGAAATTGAAAAAGGCTTAAAAAAGAAATCTGTAGTGGATAATCAAAAGAAAGAAAAATGTAAGCAGAATAATTGATTACATTTTTTTAGTCGATCTGGACCTCCGATCCATTTCTTCAGCTTGCTAACAAATCACCGTTGTAGATATATGTTTACACATACAAGAACTAAGGATAAGATTATCAATCAGAATAAACTTTCAAATAAGAGTTAAATAGAATTTGTGTCTGTAAAACTTTTCTGTTGCGCTAACTTGTCTGCGCATCTAATCTTCTTATCGGAAATAAAGGGGAAATAACGAGAATTAATCCACACCTGTGCGTGCAAACCTAAACGACGGGACCAAAATTGTTAGATCTAAAGCCATAGATATATTTTAGGACTTAAGATTTCAAATATATATATATCGGTATTTATCGATATAAATACTTTTGTCTCAGAAATATATACTGATATCACTTTAAATATACCGTTTTACGTATATATATCGATATTAATATATATATATAAATATGATATTAAGGTCACCAGCAAGAGATATTCCGGAAGTGAGGCAAGTATTGCACAAGATGGACATGATTGGTACATCTCCAGTAAGCTCTGTTGGACCTACTGAAACGAGACTGGACCTATCCTTAAGACTGTCGAATAGCAGCAATGGTTTGGCAGACGATGTCTTGCAAGATTCAGTTACATCAAATCTGGATAGTCCTACACTGGAAAACTACACCACAATACCCAGTCCCTTCATAAATAATCAAGATAAAATACCACGGCAATATCCTGAACTTCATCTTCATCCAAATCACCATATCCGAAATAAGAAGTATGCACTTCAAGATGAATTTCTTCTGTTGATGGAACCACTACCGGTCCGGCCTCCTAATTACGATACATTACCTCCTGGTGGCTGTCCTAGGTTTCCTGTTACATCTGAAGATCCAACCGAAGTGTTACCAAACTATGCACCAGCTATATACAAAATAGGGGTAGTGGCTAGAAAAGTAGAGTGGCTCACACCATATGAACCATGTCCATCAAGACTGTGGAGGTATATGATAATGGAATTAAATTCAACCCAATTGAATTTCTACCAAATTCCAGGAACAATGGAGCAACATTTATTGCTGTTTCAGCCTTTACCGCAGAATCCCGAACGCACACATAGCGCTTTTGAAAGTGACGAATTAATCAAGATTAATTCGCTCTTTACTGGTGATAATGATTTGCAACTTTATAAATTTTGCCAGAAATTGCATTTGTTGGACGATTATGTTGCTGTGAATTTTGACGAAGAGCTGGACTCTAAGTTATCGAAGAAACTAAATCCCAAAAAATTGACACGCCTGTATTCACTTCAACATTCCAAGTTTGGGCTCGCTGCAGATTATACAAAAAAACCTAATGTTTTGCGATTAAGGGTTGAAAGTGAACAAATCTTGGTTCATTTCGCCAGCATTCGCGAATTAATCGAGTGGAATATGGCCTTAGGGGTTGGGCGTGACATTTCATTGGACCTCAACGAGAGATCCATGCCTCGTTTCCGCACTGTGCCTAGAAGAAGGCGTAGAAACGATAGTTCAAGCACGTCACTTTTAAATGGTTCAATGAGTCAAGCACAAGCCACAGCAGCAGCCATCGAGAGTTTGCTCAATAACCAAGAAAGTAGCTTGTTTTATTTCGGCGAAGACAGAGGAGGATCTAGATCTAGATCAAATTCAGAACCTAATTCTAAATTTAGGGGAAAGTTATCTAAATTGAAATCAAAGTTATCAGCAAACAGAATCAACGACAAAAAAAACACAGCAAAAGTAACAGTACCGGAAAGACATACCAGAGGTGTTCCAGTGCAGTTTGAATTTGCACGCGATGTTACAGATGTCGAGCGTTCACCACCATCTCGTAATGGGGCATTTACGCAAGTACGAGAACATCCACAAGTACAAGAGACGACACAGAAGTTAGAGACACCCGCATTAGATATAACCAGATCAAATTCTGAGCCTAATTTCGCTCTTGCCTATGATGACGACTATTATTTCGACGAAGATGCTTATGAGGAATTAAGTAGAAGTAACGCAACAACAACAAGAAGAAGCCGTTCGAATACGAACGCCACGCGTCCTGAAGACCAAGAAGAGGATCTCGATGTCAGTGATTTCCAACGTTCGGATGATGAGGAAGAATCTGGTGAAGATGATGAAGTAGAATACGGAGAAGAATTTGGTTCCGAACGTTTAAATGTAGGAAGACGATCGAGAACAAGAAAAAACACGATTCGAGGCACATTCTACGGTGCTCTCATCCAAGATCATAAATGGAATCCACAGGAAGATCGTGTTCCTAGCAAACGCAAGTTTTATAGAAACTGCTTACGTTGTATCAAACCCTTAAACTCATATGATTCTTGGATCAGTCGTTCACTTGTTAAACCGACATCGATGTCCCCATTGCACTTTGCTTATTTGCGCAATGTCAAATATTCAGCTCAATTGAACTTTTCTCAAACACTGCCTCACAGTGCACATGGAGCCACATTTACTGCGTTATTTTCCCAGTCAAACAGTGGTACCAGTTTAGCTAGTATGAATTCAACCGCTTCTGGTTCGAAGAGGAAATCAAAGGATTCCTTTGGATTGGGGTTTTCATTACCAGATTCTGCTTTATCTAGAGTCCCGAACCACTTTGTGAAAGAGTACACTGTTGGCGCACACGGTTTGATTCCAAAGGTTTTACAAATATGAAGTATATGAATGCATTTTTTTTTAGAAATTTGTAAACACTTTTCTTTTTGTTTGCAATAATTAACCTTCTTTTCGCAACCTAAAGAAGCTTGAAAAAGAAGTAAGTTTACAATGCAAAATGAAGGGCTGTATTATCTATTTACATTTAAAGCTTCTATTATTTGTCTAATTATGATACATCTGCTTGTCAGATTGTCTATTCTTTTAACCCCTGTTTCTCTTGTTTAATTTGTTCAATTCGGCTAGTCTCTTCTCAAATGCACCAATCATAATTTGTGTAACTTGATCCGAAAACATCCCACTGACTGTATTGTATATTGGGTTTTTAAACTTATACTCCAATTCTAACTCTACAATACATTTTTCTTCCATACCCAAGATCTTACTTTGATAAGGCTTAAACAGCCATTGTGTGTGTAAAAACTCAAATAACGATATGGTTAAACTCTTTGCAATAACTTGCTTGTCGGGTAAACATTGTAATTCACATTCGAAAGTTTCGTCAAACTGTCTCCACCCAACATGAAGACCACCTCTAGTGGGTAAACCGTCTTCGCTACGAGCACCAATGAATGAATTTTGAACAAATGGAACGAATTTACTGTACTCATCTACTCCGCTGACGATGTCGTATATTTGAGCTGGTGAAGCATCGATGAGTTTTGATAATTTATGCACTTGGGGTTCATCCTTGAATGGTAAGGTAATAAACAGACGAAATGGCGCTGTATTCTTCACTCGAGCATCAAGTATACTTCTTGTAGTCCATACTCTTCTCGTGGATGACCTTTGAATACAGCGTATCATCTGTCTATGTATGACGCTATGAATTTTACAATCTCAGAATTCGGCTCCAGATATTTTGATGCGCGATGCATATTAGTTAATTGAATCATGTCACTCGCTTTCGAATTTAAACTACATTTACAAACATTAGATATAGTAAATGTCCTTTTATCTAAAATACACATTTATTCACATAATTACATTATCATTTTATGAACAGAATTAGTTAGCACGGGTGTAGATAGCTTGCTTAGAGTGCTTCAAGATTGGGGTGATGATACCATCAGATTCCAATTGTCTCAAAGCAACTCTGGCAACAGAACCACCGATCTTCAATCTGTCAACCAAGACAGAGACAGAAACGAACTTGTAGGTTGGGACTTCCTTCAAGATTCTGTCGTACTTTTCTTGGTCCAAGATGACAACGTGTTGGGCCTTGTCCTTAACCTTACCCTTGTTCCACTTTTTCTTACCCTTCTTACCACCGGCTAAAGCGGCAGCGGCCTTAGCAGCCTTAGTTTGTTGAACCTTTGGAGCCATTCTAAATGTTGTTAGTATATCATCTTCTCATCAATAGATAAATCGATATCGTGATTGATCCACTTCAATTTAATATTAATTTTGATAGTTCCTCATAAGATAAATCCTTTATAGCTTTTCACTCATTAAAGTTTCACTATCGACAACCACTTCGTGTCTTCATTATATGAACTGTTGATCTATTTGTTCTTTGTATTTCTTATTGCTGTTGCATTCGATTATTTGCTATGTTGTTGGTACCCATCACGATATTAATTATTCAGTGTATTTTCACATACTTGTTTACCGATACTTAGTATTCAACAAGAAAAAGATTTCCAAAAATTTTAATATAAAGAAGAGTCTTTTGTAAAAAATTTTCCCGCGGCGATAGTGTGCACTAACAAAGAAGCTACTGTAAATTTTTTTCCTTCGCACACAATGGAAAACAAGCACGTGACCGCATATCCGAATTGGGTAATAGTAGTTGAGAAGTCGTGTCGTATCATTTTCCGAATTAAAGTTTTTATGAGGGACTGTGACTGTTAGATCATGTGATTAGGGCTATGGCCCTCGAAATTGTGTACACACATTTTTTTGGACCGATATATCGTAAGATGAGGTACAATAAGTCCAATACAGGAATATACCCACCGAAGTAATATAGATAATATATCTATCCTTCAAGCATGTCGAAAAGAACAGCAGAGAACCAAATAACGAAGGACGGTCCCCTGAATGGTCAAGATGATGACTCATACTTGGATGATTCTGGTCCAAAATTGGCATCGTCGAGTGTTTTGGCTACTAGAAAGATATTGAAACCAAGAGGTAAAGGAGTATCTAGTTCAGCAGCGACACCATTAAATGGTAACACTTTTAGCAGTATTTTGCCAGAAAACAACTCAGAAAACAACAACAAGATCAAGGCATTGAATGAAAAATTCGTACAAAGTATTCAACAAGCTAACGCTCCGGGTACAATTGTTAATTTCACAGCGATCGCAAAGAAATATATCGAATATTATGCAGACATCGAACAAGGTCGTGGTCCAACTTCTGCAAAGCCAATAGTTCAAGGTTTTCAGGCCAAAATCCCAGTGCCAACAAAATCCACACCATCTCTGTACTCAGCTTCTTCTGGGGCAACAGCTAACCCCTTCTCATTTTTAGCCAAACCATCTGTGCCAGCTTCTGCTCCAGCCACAGCCTTTAGTGCTCCAAATAACAATCCACCAACCAAACAAGCTGTCAAACCTATTGAAGTTGAGTCATCTGAGTCCGAATCTGATTCCGAGCCCGAAAAAGAAATCAAAATTGAAGGTCCTAAATTCACCTTAAACACTAAACCAACAATTAAGAACTCTCCATTTAGTTTTGGCCCTAAACCGGTAAAGAAAAAGATCGACTCTGACTCTGATTCTGAGTCAGAAGTTGAATTGAAAGGTCCTGTATTTACATTCAACAAGCCGATTAAGGATTCTGTGTTCAAGTTACCTGCAAGTACTGAACCGAAGAAGGAGGAATCAAAGAAGGAGGAATCAAAGAAGGAGGAATCAAAGAAGGAGGAACAAAAGGCAGTACAAGCAAATACATTCTCTTTTGGGTCTACCCAAGCTAAACCCGCAGATAAACCTGCCTTCAGTTTCAATGAAACAGCTTCTAAAGCAGCTTTCAACTTCGGAGGTAATTCTTCTACAACCTCGACTGATAAGCCAGCGTTTAACTTCGGAAGTAATTCTTCTACAACCTCGACAGATAAGCCAGCTTTCAGCTTTGGTACAGCAACTAACAACGAGAAGACTGTTGAAAAGCCAACTGAGGCATCCAAGCCAATGTTTAATTTTGCATCTACATCTTCTGAAAAGTCTAATGAAAAGCCGGCATTCAGTTTCGGTTCTACTCCTGTTGTCAATGCTCCTGAGAAGCCTTTCAGTTTTGGTAGCTCCGATGATAAACCAGCAGGCAAATCAGGTTTCAACTTTGGTGGTTCTTCTTCAGCCACCACCGTTGGAAAAGAAGATGAGAAACCAGCTCCCTCTTTCGCTTTTGGGTCTAAACCATTCACTTTTGCATCCAAAGAATCTAAAGAGTCTGATAATACACAAAAGTTCTCTTTTGGTTCCACATCCGAGAAAAAGGAAGTTTCAAACCCATTCTCATTTAACCCTCCAGCTAATAATTTATCAGAAAAGAAACCTGAAGAAATCTCCAAGCCCAATCCATTTGCATTCAATAGTGAAAAGCCTAATGAAGACAAGCCAAAGTCTGCATTCCAATTTTCATTCAATCCACCAAAGTCAAGCACAGGTGCTACTGGTGATTCTAAGCCTGCATTTTCGTTTGACAACGGCTCGAGTTCAGGTTTTTCCTTTGGTTCATCTACTAAGAAAGAAGAGTCCAATGATGAACCCGAAGTCGTAGAAGAAGAAGAAACCGGGGGTGATTTCAAGCCAGTTGTTCAATTATCTACGAAAGTTGATAGCACCACTGGTGAAGAAGGCGAAGAAACTTTATACACAAAGCGTGCCAAGCTCATGTTGTTTGATCCTGAAAATAAGGAACAGCCATACGCTAATAAAGGGTTAGGTGACTTGAAAATTTTAAAGAACAATGATTCGGGAAAATCCCGTATTTTGATTAGAGCTGAAGGTGGGTTAAGAATTATTTTAAATACTCTCATTTCAAGTGACATCACATATGCTACTATTGGAAATGGTTCTATGGTTAGAGTGCCAATTATAAATTCCGATAAAAAGTTGGAGACGTATGTTTTGAAGGTCAAGACACCTGCTGACGGTGAAGAACTCTTGAACATTATTAATGGAGCCAAGTAAGAATTACACGACTAGTACAGTTGTAAAATACCTCGGTCAGTATTAAAAGGTTTTTCCCCCTGAAATTTGTATTATCTATAAATATTTAAATATAATTAAGCTGGAAGTATTAATACATCAATAGAAAAAAAAATTGGTGCAACGAGTAAATTTAGAATATGCAAAAATTCATCATAAAATACTTGGAATATTTTTGATAAAATCAAAGTCAGTACCAACATGAATCTGTTTAGAGAATAAGGCTAGTATCTCTTCTTTGCTTCCAAATAATTTATATTGTGTTGATTTTAAATAACCAAGCACCGCTTGAATAACAAAATCGTCTCCAGATTTTTCCAATAGAAAAATATCAATAATGTGAGCAGAAAACTTGGGATGTATTTGATTAGAAAGCAATCCCAATACCAAGTCCGGAAGGTAATCCCAACTCGAGATATTTATGTGCTTAAAATGAGATGCAACTTGAGGCAAGTGTTTCTCAAAGGATTTCTCGAACGTCAGCAAGAAATAATCCTGTATCGAATTATCTATAATTGACAATTCGACTTTAGAATCACCTTTTAACATGAATCTGTGAGTAAGAAGCAAGTTTTGTAACTGCCCATTATATATATGACATACGGAAATAAATGCCTTATATATGTTTTTGTAAGTATAATAAAATATGGCGATCAAGCGATTTAATTCTGGAATGTACATGTTTAATAAACCATTTGAAGGATTTCCAATTTTATCAAAAAGATATAATGTGAATGCTGAAATTAATTTGGCTAATTCCTTGTCGATGCAGTCTTTGAATATTTGCGCATACAATTGCATGAATTCTTTGTTTGACTTGAGTAATGTATCCACACTATCAACATATCTGATATCGATTGATTTCAATTTCGATTCGTCATTGAAAAATTTCCACCAAACTTGAGCACGTAACAGTGGATCTATACCTCTCCAACAAATATCTTTACTTATTGTGCTTAATTTATCTTGAAATTCAATGTAGTTGATTGTGTTGAGTAAATCCATCCAAATTTCAACATCTTTTTCTTTTAATTTTTGAAACTTTTCCATATTAAAAATCTTTTTCGATTGTGATTCTGATTCTTTTGCAAGTGCGCGTTGTATTAACTCTTCAGCTTCTCTTTGATGCTTGCGTTTGTCGTAAGAAGTTTTTGGCGGTAACCATGCTGGGCGTGTAAATGAGTAATATTTTGATTGTGTCGGCGACGGCGATGTTTTTGGTTCATTTTCTGATATTATTGGTAACGATGAGTTGGATAATGATCTGATGTTTAATGATACTTCGGATTTTTTTACCTTTGTAACATTTGGAGTTGAAACACTTCGCAATTTTGGAGGCAATGTAGGTGGAGTAGATAAAGGAGGCGCAGACCAAGGTGATGGAGTAATTTTAGTGAAGTTTGTGAGTAATTTCTTTCTTTGCCTAGACTCTTCAACTATGTGGAGAAAGTCATTTTGATTAAATTGTAAATCATCATTCTTTGAAAAGTCATCGTAAGAACTAAAAGATGAAGACAGTGAAACAATTGAGAAAACCGATGAATGCGACGATGTAGAAGTGTTAAACTCAAAACTGTCATGACTTAACATCAGATTTGGGCGTGTAGAGTTATCTTCAGAAGACATCGGCACATCAAACACGTAGAAGTTGTCATCAATCTCTTCGTCTTCGTCGTCAAAAACAACAGTATTGAGTGGAACAGTATCGTTACTTTTTAGTTTTGCAATACTGCTACTTATTTGAGTCTTTCGTAACTTTAATCTCTGTGACGGAGTTAGGTTTGATGGTGTTGGTGCCACTTGTACCATATACTGGTTATTGCTAGTATTCAGTCTTGTCAGATTGCTTGAACTTACTGATGATGATCTGGACATTTGGTTTTTAAGAGGGCTTGGTGTATGTTTTCTATATTGTGAAGTGATGGGGATTTCTTGTAAACTCGATTCGTCTACGGCAGTCTTGGAGGAAGATCCCACCAGCACCAAAGCAACTTCACCAGGGAGTTTGGGAAGCAGCTTACTACCGAAAGACTGTTTTGTGAATGACATTAAAAGTGGGATATGGGGAAATCTAAGCGAAAGGAACCACCGTTTATGTTCTATGCCAACATGAACCTCACCTAAGATAATAAGTAAATAAAAGAAAGACTTTAGTTAAAGATTGAAAATAATATAAGTAACGTCAAAAATTCAAATTGAAATTAGTTTTGTGTTTATATTTTTTGAAATTGTATTAGTCTTTGTGCTTCGCGTGTTGCGTTTCTTCGATTCTTTCTTTTCGTTTCTTGCAATGTTCAAAGTACTGGACAAGAATAAGGGAATAAAAGAAGAGTGGTTAAGGAACTGATGAAACAGCACATTCAGTACGCATTTTTCTAATACAGAGGAAGAGCTTTGTTGGTGTTGTAATATACGAAGATTTCCCGTTTAATTCCGTTTCTTTGCTATGTTTTTGTTTGTTTCTCAAGTTACAAACCCTTGACAAAAAGAGTATGTGCTTATCCCAATCAATAAAAATAAATACTAAAAGGGGAATTATTGCCGGATACATAACGACAGGAGAAAAGGGACGGAAAAGTTCGGTACAAGTTTATGAAATTGAAACCTCTCTTCCATTTTTTTAAATTTCACCTAGGTTGACAGAATTTATCACCACGGTTAACAAGCTGTACAAGTGATATTTCAGCTTAGAAATCATAATACATAAATAGTTCGACATTCATCTCAATATTTCATTCTCTTATTAACCTTTCTCTCCTTGAGTATAAAGTTTCATTGGGCCTCGGACGCATAAATCATGTTCTTCCCGCGTTTACACGCACATGCATCTTGACTATAGTTGCACAAACCGCATACATTTCGAAGAGTAAAAATCCCTGTGGCTTTTTTTAGAAATTCAATTTCTTTTTTGAGTCTAATTTTTGAAATTTGATTCTGAAATAAAAATTCTAACGCGTCAAAACAAATGAGAAAAAATATTTGTAATTTCAACATGCATACTACAATGAAATTAAGCCTCTAATTACATGCCTAAAACGCGAAATCTGTTTCAACATTTTGACTGCACAAAAACATTGAGGGGCAGAATTTGAACCAATCATGCATCATTTTAGAGTATAAATAGAATTTAAATGTAACAAATTACCGGATTATATACAAGGTTTATTCTCGTTATATACACTTTTGGGATGTTTTCTGTACTACTTCTTTTCATCCTGCTTCTTTTCTGTGTTGAAGAATTTGCCCAAGAACCGGCCTACTCTCGTCTTGGCTGGGTGGCTATCTGATGTGCCCAATTTTTCCTTCGATTCATCTTCGGTCAAATCCAACTTCCAATCAGTTTCGTTTCTCTTTGCATTTTTATCGTTGAATGAATCAGCCAACGCCTCGAGTAACGCAGTCTGGATCGGAGTTTCTGGCACCAATGTCTTGACTTGCAAGACAACTTGTAAGTCGCCTCTGTTGTTGATATTTCTGTTGATTGGAACACCTTTTTCTGGAATAGTTAATGTCAGGCCATGTTGTACACCTGCTCTAACCTTTAATTTGATGTTTTGACCATCAACCGTGGGGACTATAATCTCACCACCGAGTGCAGCAGTAGTCATCATGATATCACGTGATACGATGATCTTGTTGCCACTTCTCTTGAACGTTGGGTCTTGAGAAACATTGACTCTAATAATCAAGTCACCCTTTCTGGTTTGATTGTAACTATCCTTGGTGATAATTGGTGCATCACCTGCACCAGGGACTCTTAATCTCGATCCATCAGCAATACCACATGGGAACTCAACCTCTGTTTGTTTGGCAACTTCTTCAACACCTTGACCATGACAAGTGTTACATTCATCAGACTTGGCAATAGTGACACCGGTACCTTGACAAGTGCCACATGTCGAAGCCATATGGAACCCGCCCATGAAATGCGTCGCTTGACCCGTACCGTGACAGGTAGGACATGTGTCCTTCTTCTTGCCTGTCTTCAAACCACTACCTTTACAGGTCGAACAGGAGTCAACCGACTTGTAATTCACTTTAACTTTGGTACCAAATATCGATTCTTTGAATGAAATCGTCTTAAGGAGTTCTATATCATCACCGACGTGTTCCATCACGTATGCTCCTCTACCACCACCAGATCCACCTCTTCCAGCTCCACCACCAAAGCTCTCCCTGAATAAATCTTCGAAATTAAAGCCAAACCCACCACCAGCTCCACCTCCAAACGGATTACCATTGCCTCCTCCAAAACCACCGAATGGATTGCCACCGGCATGTGGGTTCGAGTTACCATTTGCATCAAATGCGGCAGAACCAAACTGGTCATATTGGGCTCTCTTTTCTTTATCATTCAAGAGTTCATAAGACTCTTGAATCTTGTGGAATTTCTTTTCTGCATCTGGCTCCTTGTTCACATCCGGGTGATATTTTTTGACCAATCCATAGTAAGCTTTCTTGATAGCCTTCAGGTCAGCTCCTTTATCTACACCCAACTCCTTATAAGGATCAAAATTGAGCAAAGCACGGTTGGTTGAGTGGAAACCCCTACTGAAATTGAATCTCGATGCCTTGGTTGCACATCTTTTGGCAAACTTTGTAGGAACCGCTCTTACGGAACGGCTGAGATTATACGAGATGAATGGACTAATATACCTTCTCATGCTTTTCTTAGCTTTCTGCTGACTCCTATAATTCTGTTTAGAGCTTTAGTATAACTTGTTATATCTTCTTTTGAAAAAGTTTCTATGTCATTCTAGAAAAAAAAAAATGAT
>JAJMJX010000033.1:36231-103615 GCA_030563745.1 Kodamaea alishanica (nom. inval.)
TTTTTTTTTTTTTTTTTTCTGATCGTGTATGAGTATCACAAAGAAGTCTTTTAATCTTAAATTTATCTAATCATTTTTTTAAGCAGATCCAACACTACATCATAAAAACCGACTAAATACAAATCAAGGATTTCCTCAACCCTTATATATATTCCTAAACAACTCAACTTACACAGAAACTCAAGATACAAAATGGCTCGTCCACCCAAGGAATCAGCATCCGAATCTGAATCGGGAAAACACACATATTCAACAGCCGGAGGCGCCGCATCGCTGCTGTCGCTGAAAGCACTGCAAAAGGCTAAAAATCAAGCCGCACTTCAAGCACAGCAACTTTACTTGTCCAAGCACATAAACTCAAATGGTCCACAGGATAAGCCAAAGGTGAAACCTTTAGAATTTGAACTGTTTGATAATAATACATTGGTGCGATACAATCACCACTACAATTTGGGTCTCGGTTATCCGATCACTGTAAATGGTGATATTCTCAATAGTGACATTGGTAAGAAGACATACTCGAAAAGAAGTAAATTCAATAGAGCAAGGGGTGCGGGCATCACCAAGCCCGAATTTTCTGGTCACATAAAGAATCATTTCTTGAGCTTACCCTGCAAAGAGAATGAGATTGTGGCCAACTTTTTATACAAAGTGAAACACCAAGATCATGACTTTAAATTGACCTTTAAATAACAATAATCTTTATTAATTTTATAATTCGTTAATCTAACAATTTTATGCCTTCTTTTTTTTTTTCTACTATAAATCTCTTTATTAGGCGCATATTAAATTTCGTTGATTTTCAACTCATTTTTGCAAACTATATTCATCAATTATTAAAAATGGACAGCTCCTCGATAGTGTTTATAGCAACGCTTGCCGTAGCTTTCATCTTCTTGAGATGGTTGATTCTGCCTGTGCCTGAATCAAATGAATTCACCCTTGAAACCGCAGCAAATGCTACGAGAGAAAACAATGAAAGACAATCAAGTGGTGAAGGTCGAACCAATACCAGTGGTGAACCAATTAGAAGACCAGTTACCGAAACTATGATTGAAGTGGTGCAGACCATTGCTCCTCACTTGACACGTGAACAGATTATCTTTGACTTGAATCGTACTGGTTCGGTCGAATTGACTATTGATAGATTTATGGAAACAGGTAGTTTGCCATTCCCTCCCAATGCTACACCAGCTACTCCTGAAACAGATGCTGAGAATGACGTAAGAAATAAAAAACCAAAGGTGACAAGACCAAAGAACTTGCTCGAAAGATACGATATTGATGTGACCAAATTGGATGATGTTCTTGATACTGAGGATAGTGGCGCAGCTGCTTCAGGTGCTTCCAAAGTTGAATCGGACGATTTACATCGTAGAAAGCAAGAGATGGTCTTGGCCGCTAGAAAAAGATTGGCTGACCAATTGTCTAACAACTTGAAGCTCTAAAATTATGATATCAAAAATATATATACAAATTAAAATACATAAGATAGAAGTGAAATTTCATACCCAAACCAACCTTTATTTAATTTATCAATGTAGGAGCAATTCGCTTTTTCTCTTTTTTAGTAGAGTTAGTAATTTCTTTCTTTTGCTTAGAGAAAAATGTATCAATAGTCTTTTTCTGTTCGATTGGTTTAGAAGGTTCTAAATTTTTGGCTTCGATTGGTGCGGTGGGTAAAAGTTTTGATTTGACTGTGGATATTTCCGGTACAAGAACTTCTGTATCAACATCCATTTCATCTTCATTCCTTACTTGTTGTTTCTTT
Organism: Kodamaea alishanica (nom. inval.); assembly: GCA_030563745.1. Taxonomy (NCBI): domain Eukaryota; kingdom Fungi; phylum Ascomycota; class Pichiomycetes; order Serinales; family Debaryomycetaceae; genus Kodamaea; species Kodamaea alishanica (nom. inval.). The sequence continues at coordinate 38,003 of JAJMJX010000033.1, forward strand.
GTGTAAATTTCGCCAAATAACCCTTCCTCAAACGAAACAACAGAGCAGAATCCATCAGTAGAACTTACAAATAATTTCATGCCATCCACATCCCACTTAATATCGGTTAATGCCGAATAATGCAAGTTACTCACGTATCCCACCGGAGTAAAAGTGTCAGTAGAATAAATCACTATCGAGTCTAATGTTGCAACACCAAATATCATCTTATATTCACTTTTGATCAAAGAATTATTGGTCGATTTGTAAAGTATAGGACTGAATGCTATAACAGTAGCCGCCTTATTTAAGCCAGATATTTTGAATATTGGTGTTGTGGTGAGACTTTGACGTGTATACACGTAAACCGTGTTATCTTCTTCTCCTTCAAGACCCGCTGGTGTTAATAAAAAGCTTCCATCTGGAGAGAAGCAAAGCCGTCTGAAAAATGACTGTAATGTTTCAGAATGATAAATGAAATGATTATCAAACTTGAAAAACTTGTGAGCGACGGTAATTGATGATGGTGATGATATCTCATATATTATGACGGATCTATCGGCCGACTGTGTTGTTATGTATTCATTCATTGGATCCCAATATACACCTTGGACATAATGCGTATGATCTGCCAAAGTGTGCACCAATTTTCCACCCACTTTACCTCCTTCAAATCTCGTGATCTGATATATTCTTGACATATTGTCCATCGAACCGGCAATTATATGTTTTGAGTCAGGAGACCAACAAATGTCATTGATTTCACTTGTGGACAGCCTCAATTGCGCCACACATTGCCAACTTTCGATGGGCTCGTCGTCTTCTGAGTCTTCCAAGTCTTTTATGATTGTGGGAGACAACTTCCAAAGCATCAAGGTACCGTCATCACCAGCACTTGCAAGTATACTTCCTGTGGGATCAAATCGCACGACATTAACTGCCTGCGTGTGTTTACGAAGCGTACTAAGATATTCGACAGAGTATTTGTTATCCTTTTTCGAAACACGCCATATTCTGATATTGTTGTCACCGCCTCCAGTAACCAATCTTCCATGATTTTCACCCTTTGGTTGAAGCTCCACCGTGTAAATCGGCTGGGTTTCATTGTGCCAGTGTATAGTTATTGTACTCGCTTCCATGGATGTAGGATATACTAGGTCTTGACGCTTGGTATACTGCAGCATTTGAATAAAAAAAAAAAGAGATATACGCGTTTCCGGCGGTCCTGTATAGAATCCTTACACACTTACACAGTTAATATTCGGCCAACAGCCCATCGAACCATAAATGCAAATTATGTTCATAAAAGCTCCATCTGTTGAACATTTCGCAAGTTGAACATCGATTGAATATTACTCGTGCTCTTGCATTGTAATTTTTATACCTCCCAATCAACTTCACCTCTTAGCGTTAATTTTCGGCTTTAAAATATTGAAAATAACTTCGAAAAAAGAAAACTGGTTATCTTTAAAACCCCAGTTTTTGAGCCAAAGATAATGAACTTGAAAGAAAATGAAGATTTAAAGGCGCTAGCACGCACATTTGCGATTTTAAACAAGGACGGTGGCATAATATCGACCGATGGAGAATCTTCCGAGTTTAGTGATGAGCATGAAGACAGTGGTGCCGAAAACGTCAGCGACTTGGAAGATATCACTACCGACGATGACACTGAAATTGAAACTGAGCAAGTGGAGTTAAGTACAGTTGAGAGTCAATACATATATAAAGTGCCGACTATATCACTTCAAAGCAAATATTCTATAATTAAGACCGAAAAAGAAAAACAACAGTCCACCAAGGTTCAAATAACCGATGAAAGATATTATGACAGCTATGCCCAAAAGTTCATCGAAACAATGGACTCCAATCCGACTGCCTTCCACTTTGTCAGTCATTTTAAGTCAGTATTGGATAATAATGGATTTCTGGAAGCCAAGCAGAACAAATTGAATGATTTCAGAAAGGCCGGATTTTATTACACTACGATTGAGGACCAGACTTTGGTCGCCTTTATTAAAGGTGGTAAATGGAAACCTGCTAATGGAAGTTGTTTTGTTGGTACTCATGTTGATGCAGTTGGGATAAAGATTAACCCTAATGGAAGCTCTATCAAATCGTCTGATGGTACAGACTATGAAATGGTTGCTGTTGCCCCATATTCCGGTCCTACCAATGACTTGTGGGCATCTAGAGACTTGGGGCTCGCCGGCGCCGTCAGTGTTGAAAAAGAGAATGGAACAGTGGATAGGGTATTGATCGATTCGAAAGTCCCCGTCGGTACCATCGCCACCATTCCCGAGTTTGCTGATCAAAAAACCTATGACATTGAAAGAACCACGATTCCAATCATTGGCTTCAAGTCTAAATTGGAGCCAACAGAAGAAGAAAAGAAATCGCCATTGATCGAAAAGCATTCCATTGCTTTCTTAAGATATGTGGCCAATTTGGCAGGGACAAGCATTTCAAAAATCAAAACATTTGATTTAATGTTATATGACACTCAGGGGGGATCCAGGGGCGGTATTTCTAAAGAGTTTATATATTCATCTGCTTTGGACGACAGATTATGTTCCTTCACCGCGATGTATGGGTTATTAGAACTTTCCAAAAACTTTTATACTGATGCCGCCGATTTGGAGGAATACGATGGTTTGATTGGTGTCTACTTTGCGAATCACGAAGAAATCGGAAGTGATTCAAGAACAGGAGCAAAAGGTGGGTTCCTTGTGGATACTTTTAAGTCAATTATTTCATCTCATAATTATGGAAGTAAAGACTTGATCGAATTGACAGCAAACACTATATTTTTATCCTCAGATGTGACACACGCACTCAATCCTAACTTCCATGATATCTACTTGAAAGGACACATGCCAAAGCCAAACATTGGGCCGACCATCAAGATCGACCTGAATGCACATGTAATGACCGACTCGATTGGTGTTCACTTCCTTCTGAGCTTGATTGATAGATATATTCCTGAAATCAAGTTACAGCAGTTCCATATTAGAAATGACAGTAGATCTGGAGGTACAATAGGTCCAATAATGAGTAATGGTAATAGAGGATTGAACGGTGCGAAGTTAATTATTGATGTCGGTTTGTGTATAATATCAATGCATTCTATCAGAGGAATGATGGGGGCCAAAGATGTTGGTTTGGGTGTCGAGTTCTTTAAGGGGGTATTTGAACACTGGAAAGACATCGAATCCGAAGTCTTCTTTGACTATTAATTCAAAAAAAATTCTTACCTAATGTTTATTCAACTGATCAGTCAGCCGATAAGCTTGGTTTTGTGAGTTCCGTTTATCCTTTCTACTTGTATTTTTACTATTGATGTATCTTTAATTTATATAAAGAACCTTATCCAAGGATCTACAATTATACATCCTAACAAGGAATATACCTTCACAATAAAAATTCTCAATAACAATAAGCTCTTTTACTAATCACGGAATATAAAAGTTTTACTTCGCAATGCTTTGTTTTGAACTACAAACGCGCAAAAAAAATGTATTGTTAATTTTTCGTGTATTTTCAATTGTCTTTTTTTTTTATACAGTACCCAATTAGACATGAAGTTCGTCAAAAGGATATAAAGAAAAGGGTGAAAAATATAGCCAAGATAGTCATAAGGTCGTTAAATAGGATTACTCTTTGAAGAGTTTGTAGGATTTAGGTATGTTTGCGTTGGTTATCTCTTATAAAATCACCAAGAAAGATAATACAAAAGCTGAGGAAATCAAGTAAGTTAATTTTGAGGCACCTCTTGCCTCAAAATTGTGCAAAGATGCGCTACCCGAAGAAGTTGCGCTAGGTGAACTGCTTCTCGTTTGACTAGAAGAACCCGAAGATAAGTCGCTATTTGAGATACCGATCCCGTTATTATTCTTGTTATTGCTTGAATCACCTAAGGTAGTGACCATTTGCAAACTGGTTAGCGATGCCGTGGCTAATGAAATAGGTGTGGATAATGAAGTGTCGACTAATAATGACATGCTGATATGTATATTGTAAAATTAATGAGTGTGAGTAGCGAGTTTCAAATAAATCTAATGATAATAAAGCTTTTAATTAAAAAAATCTAGGAAAATCACATCTTTATATATACTAGAAACTAAAAATTTACTTATTATGTGTCATTGTTTCGCTGGAATGTTTATTCTTCCAGGGGAAACCGCGAATTGACATCACAAAAGTCATCGGATTTGCATCATTATGCATATAGGACTGCACACGAGTGCTGTTGTAAAGGATTTTGGGCGTCTGACATTTGTTTATGCTTTGTGTAACAAGGGGTAATTTTCGTAACCTTTAAGGGGTAACGGGTTATGTGCCTGATTTTCTTTATGTTTACTCAAGATAGTAGAAAATAAGGTATTGTGTAATTGTCAGAGATTTCCTTCAGATTAGGAAGCCTTTAAGATATAGCCTAAGGTATACGTAAGTCATGCTACCACCACATTCCCATCCTGTCTTCTTAAACATGCTCTTTGATGGAGTCGCGCAAAAAAAAATAGATTATCGCTTGCTGTTAGATCGCTTATTATATTTGCCTATATCAGCCGAAGTAATTTTCTGTACCTTTGATTTTTTTTTTCAAGCTTCGCCTTTATTTGAATATGCGCTGATTGACATGGAGAGAATGTAAAAATCAAAAGTAGGCTTGTGCTAATGAGGCCTTGTTTTGGACAATTTATGCACTTTTGCAAAAAAGATCATAGAATTAAGTGTGTGTACTGTATACTGCAATTCTTTCCTTTTAATTTCGTCTAAGTCACTATAAGAGGTCTAGCATCTCCTAGTACCCCTAGTCTTCATTTAAGATTAAAAGTATGATACGAGCTCCTCGGATCGTATCTTGGTTTAAAGTCTAATCCGAAGTACACCGTTTGAACTTCTAATCGGATCCTGGTTGAAGGATGCTAACGACACACCCTACTCACCAGCAATCCAGAGTTTTTTCCCGATATTGTTTGCTATAAAGTATTGTATTCGAAGTTGATTGTTCCAACAGGGGCTACATTTCTAAACGCGTCGGATTGTCCTGCAAATGCAGTTTCAGAATTGGTGTTGAACACATAAAGGTCTTTGTTACACATCATGTAGCCTTCACACCGTTTGATATCAATGTGTCAGTTCCAATTTCCCTGAGAATGCTAGTTGCTTCTTACAGTAGAGTAAAGAGGCTGTACTTTTTGTGTTTTTGCAAATTTTAACGCATCACATCTTGAATTCTGAAATCTCCCAAAAGCTTCTCTTACGCAAAACACAGCATGTGACTTGAAAATGGGTTACTATTTCATATTGAAACTATTCTTCACTCTACTATAGGACAAAGCCTAAATAATGTTGCTGCATTCACAACCTCTTTCTTTCTCATTTTCAAATCTGAATATACTAGAATTGGAAGGAATAAACTATAAACCTTCAAATGGTTATATTGGTTGTGAATACTTCAGTTTTTTTTCTTAAGTTACGCAAAATGGAAAACTTTGCTACGACTCATTTGACACGGTATAGAATGAGAATTCAAACGTTTCCAAAGTACAGTGTTTCACACATTATAATGTATGAAACCTAATAAGTAGTGTAAAAAATAATTGCTGCCTCACAGCCGAAGGCAGTTCGATGCATTAAAACCATAAACTTAAAAATCTATCTGCTATCTTTTTCCTCGTTTCAACTAGTACATTCATTCGGACCCTTTAAAATAAGATGCTTCTACTGCTTGTAATTGCTAGTCTAATATAGCAAGCTTCAGAACTGATTTCATATAAAATAACCAACATAGAAAAATCAAAGCTTAGGTTTAATAAAATTCGGTCCAGTAGTTTCACAATATAAGCAAATTCCTCCGCTTGGAAATGACTCAAAGATAGACATGTGTGAATAGGGAATGTTGCATAATAGTTATGGACAATGCATATGACTGTGGTATTGGTGATGATTCAATAATAGTTATTATAGAAATATAAATCAAAACCAGTAGAGTTGGGAGCTCCACTCGCGAAATTTCAGTGTAACCGTGTCATAGGATCTTAACCATACAACTAAATAAGGTCGATAAATAAACACCGGCTTCAGGAATCAGACTTTGTTTACACGTTTTTACCTAATCATGTGAAAGATGGTTTTGCTTTTTAAAAGAGGCCTTGTTGTTTGGCAGCGCCGAGGATAAATTTTAAACATTGACCTTACACCAACTATGAAACTATTATTATTCACAATTACCTTCATAATTAGGCTCCATCTATCACATATATTTATATAGCCAACCTTGACACCTTGTCAGTTTATCCAATTTAGGTAATCATACAATTGTACAATCTCAAAGAGTACAAGCCGGTTTCGGATTCTCCTCCACTACGCCGAGCTCATTTTTTAGCTATCTATTACAATTCACAAGAATATACATGGAAATTGCAAGATTTATTTGCTAGAGGCTGCAGCTTTGAGCAGCACCATCCCTTTTAAATTCTTGTCTGCGGAGAAAGAGATGCTTGTAGTTGTTTTAAGAGATAAAAGTTTTGAACGAAAACAAAAGCGACACAACTCTCAAACGATATATTCTGAATATAGCTTTTCAAATTTCAAGCTATATGACCATTCGGCAGGTGTGCTTTCAAAAACAGACTCTTTGCTTATCCTTGAGAACTATTTGCTGAAGCTCCAAAGTATCGACTTTGATTTTACAATATTCATCGATCTTTAATACGTAAATTTCAGGGGATTTTTTCTCCACGAGATTACTACACTTGTGATGGTGGGAAGAGCAATACTTGGCTTTCTTCTTTAGCTTTTGTTCTTCTTATTTTTTATACTATGATGTTTATTCACTGTACAGAATTATCACTAGGAAATTGGAAAAAATAAGAGGAGATGTAGAAGAAAATAAGAGAAAATAAAAGAGGGGTATCAGGAAAGAGGTCATAGATGGAGAACATGGAGTAGAGAGATGAGACAACCACACTCAGTATTCTGCTTCGTATATTACTTAATGCGCTACCAATTTGAATTGGAACAATTTTGGCTGCGAAAATATTTTTATGCCACAAAGGCATATCCTAACAAGTAAACTTTACAGTAACTCCTAAAATATACAGACTGCCACAAATACATTTGAAAACCAGTAATTTGCAGTATATCACCAAATATTTATATTGTAAACTTTATTTCCAAAAATTTATAAAAGTTTATTACACATTCCAAAAACAACCACTCAATAAAATGATCAACCCTTTTAAAATTGCCTTTAACATGTTAAAGACCTTAATCTCAAAGACAAAGAAATACTTTGTTTCAAAAGCCAAACAAATTCGAGCCGATATTATTCGCGCCGTTTTACAAAACGAACTTGAATCACTTACCCAGTCTGAAAAGGAAAGTCTTCCTCACGTTATCATCTACAAATGTAGGGACTGTGAAAGACACTCAACCGGAAAAAGCATATTGAAAAAGCGGGCAACCCCAAAGCGCGTTAATTTTCTGGATTATGAACATCATCAATATCAATGGCTTACCATTGACAGAGATATCCACTCAGAAATTCTAACAGTTAGAACTGAAGAAGATACCTATAATAAAATTGAAAACCTTGCCACTAGCAAAGTTGACAAGTCCGAAACTCAAAGACAGACCACCCATCAAGCTGTCGAGGATTCCAAAGAAAGTTGTTCCCAAGTGCCTTTATCAAGCACCTTCTTATCTAAGTTTCTTCAAGAGTTCAAAGGTTCTCATCTGAAATTTGGAAAATTCTCAAGATTAAGAGAAATTGATCCATCTTTTGACCATGAAATGCAAATGCTTTCCAATCAAGAGTCTATCGAAGATTCCACAGAAATGTTTTCTTATTTGGATTCCCCAGATAGAAGTTGTCTTGATTTTCTCAAAGAGTTGGACCCTCCTAAACCAAATCACGATCCATCTTTGAACGTTGAAAGAGGTTCCGCTATCTCCATTGAGGAAGGCGTTGACAAATCAACTCCAGCGCCTGGAGATTTCACTGACAGGCAACCAACTGACATCTTGCCTGAAGTTGAGGGAAAAATAACTTCACACACAGGAGCCATGTTGATTCCACCCTCTAACGTAATCATTCACGAGGAAATCAACACTCCAACTCAAAAGCCAAGAGGTACTCCTATCTTTATAGAAGGAGAAATCAACGTTCCAACTCCAAAGCCTACTAGTCCCAGTTCCAAGCAACCAATTGAGATTCTGTCCGAGTCTCTGAAAAGACCTTATGTTGTGTTACCAGTACAACCAGCTGTTAGTCGGGGTGTATTTCAAAAGAAAGTTGATATTGTTTCTTTGGAATCTGCAGTACCTAAAGCTCAAGACTCCGCTGACTCTAAAATCACCCAGATTGACACAGGTGTTGCGAAACTGGGCCACGATACATCGAAAAAAAGCAAGTTGGACACTTCTAAACCATCAATCGAACAGGCGCAAACCATAAAATGTACGAAAAAACAAAAGCCGTATCCTAAGGTGAAATTCATCAAAGAAGATGGTTTTTCAGAAAGAATGATGGCGATAATGGATGCTCAACTTACAAATGTCGGCACAAAGTACTCTCAAGAGTACGCAGAAAGAATGGAGTACTTATCCAAATTACCGCTGGACCGTGTTGGTGAATCTCCATATATTCTCGATGATGCCGAGTATAAAAGAGATGTCACGAAAAGAATTACAGTTGAATATAATAAGCTCTGGGAAAAGTTTATGGCAGCGCACGAAAGAAAAAGGAAGTCCATGTCCAACTAACAGCTGACTCATCCAGGTGTATCTCAAAAGCAAGGTGAAAATTATCCAACGTAAAAAGTCTTGACGCTGGCAACTATGCCGACTCTAAAAGGCTTACACCCAAACGTAGTATATTAAAGAAGAAAAAAGTAAAAAAAAAAATGGGTGCAAGTCAAAATAGAGTTCATTTTCCAAAGATATCGACACTGAAAGTCAAGGCCAAACTTCAGACGATATCTGGACAGAAAATGGCGTTAGCCAAATGAATTGTGTGGCCGGCACAACCAGCTGTTAGCCTGGGTGTATTTAAAAAGGAAGCTGACCTTGTTTCTTTGGAACCTGCAGTACCCAAAGTTCAAGACTCAGCTGACTCTAAAATCACCCAGGACACAGGTGTTGCGAGATTGGCCCACGATACATTGGAGAAAAGAAAGTTGGATACTTCAAAAATTTCATCGATTGGACAAGGACCAACTCCGAAATGAACGGCCATAAGCCGAAAATGTTTTTGCTAGATAATGGTTTGCTTCCTCTCAAAACTTCATGAGAGACTTATAAAAAAAAGTCCCTCAATCCAAGTGATACCAGCGCAACCAGCTGTCAGTCTGAGTGTATTTCAAATGAAGTTGATCTTGTTGCTTTGGAACCTGCAGTACCCGAAGCACAAGATTATACAGACTTTAAAAACCAGGCTGACAGAGGGGCTGTGACTGTACACCTTCAATTTTTATAGCTTTTTATCTTTGTATAGTTTTTTATCTTTATATTATTTTAATGGTTTTTTCAGTTTGTATTAAGAAACATGTTTTCATCAAAACAGTCTTTGGAGATAACTACTCTTTTGCAGTAGACATGGTTTGAAATTATAATTCTCTCAACTCAAGAGCTTTGGTTTTGGACAATTTCACTTTTTTTCTTCTTCTCTCACATCCTTGTGATAAAGCTTTTGCGTGAGTAGTTTTGATAGGATCTGGGAATATTTGAAAAGCTTTGTCATTCATCTTTTGAGCAATTGGAATTATGCTACTATGAAAACATTCTCGGGTCCCAAGTTCGACCCCGCATGTCATGATAATTATTAGACATTCCATAACTAATTCGCAACATAAAGGTACTTGGTTCATGGGTTCATGTTTGCCAGAACCAGTGAGTTAGCATGGTTATGTTTCAGTGCTACCGTCAATCTACTTTCAATTCTGGTATTCTTAGAAAGTACAGAAATTTTATGTGGACCTTTATCAACCATATATTTTGAGACGAACTGGCTAGCGTATTGATTTTATCTATAAGCTTCAATTGATATAAGCCCTTTTATTGAGGTTCATTAAGTACTTTTGTTTGATTTTATGTTATAGTTGGCTATTATCTCAATGTCTTATCGCGTGAGATCTAACGAAAATCACTGCTCGGACTGAAAATAAAAAAATTATTCCGGGTATCGGCGGAATATACATATGGGGAGATAAAACTCAATGAAGCAATTAATCCAATCAGTCTTCCAATGAGACGCACGGAACTAATTCGAATCAGAAATCTTAGTCTACATCAGCAATAATAATCATTTATATATGCATTGGAAGCATACCAATATTTTAGGGATGAGATGAGCTAGCTGGAAACTCACCAAATGCAACATATTCTATAGCTCATGGATTCTCACTCAGTTCTTTTGTTTTATGTATTCCACTCTAGTACGTCAAAAATTGTGGTACCTATAATTAAAGAGAATTATCAGATAGACTCTGTGGCATGCCTTTTTTCTAACCAACTACATTTAGATACAGTTATAGTTTCTCTTGAACCGTATCCTTATATTTAAAATTTGATGTCTATCCTTGGCAGCATAGCATTGAACATGTTTTCCACTCAACTTTAAAACTAAATTCTTTTAGAATTTAAATATTTTAGCACTAAAAAATAGAGCGGAATTATGTAACTTTCTAATTTCAATTGCAGATGAAGAATTAGTTCCTATCTGTATTATGTTCCTATTTTGAAAACAAGCTTGGCTGATTGCTGATAGCACGTTATTCATATCAAAAAAGCTCGTACTTTTCTTGTTCCATTTGTAAGTGCTGCAACGTTTACCTTTTCGGGAAAACATCACCAAACTAAAAAAAAAATAAAGAAAAAAATACAAAAAAAAATCAAACTGCACCAATTACAAAAAATACAAGTGAAAAAGCCGTAACCATATACAAAAAGGCATGAGTGGCAATCCCAAAGTGAGCACTAATAGTGCGAGTGGAGCCACAACAAACGGGAATGACGGTTCTAACGAAGGGTCATCGGGAGGTACTTTGATCCCCAGTTCACTCGATAATTTAGCACACATCGCAAATATGTCCCATGAACTTCAAGTGCTTAATAAGCAGCTCAAAGACAATGAGAATGGCGGTGGAACAAGTGCTTCGAACACTCCACAAACGCTAAAAGGAAAGCCAAAACGTATGGCATGTGTTGAATGCCGTCAGCAAAAATCACGATGCGATGCTCATGAGAAGCACCCAAACCCTTGCACCCGATGTTCCAAAAAAGGACTCAAATGTGACTTAAAATCGGACTATAAACGTACATATAAGCGTGCACGTATCGCTCAGATCGAAAAGGAATTCTCAGAATTAAAAAAGACGTTGACCTCGGTTCAAGCAGCCGAATTATTCAGCAAAGTACCTTCCTTGGGAGCAACCCTTAACTCACTTGGTTCGGCTACAGGATCGGATGCTTCTCCCGAACCAGTCACAGGATCTCCAATAATGCTGCCATACCCCTCATCGAACCTCCACCCAGGTGCAAACCATTCGAATATACGGCATGGGTATGATCAAATACATTCAAACGCTAATACGTCTCAAATTATATCTAGTCAACAAAATCAAGGGCCGACCTCGCTTGCTAATAGACCATTTCAAGTTCCCGAGAAACAACAAGAGTATTCGCCATATAATAAATATTCATCAGACAACAACTCAATCCCTAATACACCTTCTATTCAAAGGCCGTTGGATCATCAATATGGACAGTCAATGAATAATAATAACGAATCAACTTCTAGTCCAACCTTAGATGAAAAAGTTGTTGTTCCAGATTATGCATTGGTTTGTGAAGAAAAAACACTTGATACAATCCTGCTTTCTTCAGAAATGATTAAGAATTTATACTTGGAATATGTGGAATATTATCATCCAATTCTACCAGTTGTGGATGTCATAAAGGGACCAGAGAGAATATATAAGCTCTGTCCTGCTCTTTTCTGGGTGATCATGTTTGTTTCTCTTCGTAGATTCAACGACGACAAATCTTTGCTTATCCAAATGTCCCCCTTGGTCAAAGGTGTTTTGGCCGAAATCATGATCTCTCCAATTTCGCGGTACAATCCAACAGAAGAAGACGAACCCATTCTAAATGTTTTGTCGGTTTATTCGGTCCAGGCCTTCTTGCTTTATTCATATTGGCCACCTATAACTTCGTCCTTAAGTGCTGACTCTTCATACAGTACCGTTGGTGTTGCTGTTTTACAAGCCATTCGTATTGGGGTTCATTCACCAGGTCAATCATTCGATGCTAAAACCCCACAACAAATTTCCATGGCTCAGGAAAATGCTAAAACATGGATCATTTGCAATATCGCTTCTCAAACAATCTCAACTGCTTTTGGACTACCTGCTTTTGTGCAATTCGATACACTGGCTTGGAACTCGATAGTGCGTCCGAATAATACGTTAGTTGCCATTCCCAAAAGTGTACAATTCATGATGGAAATGGCGCATTTCGAAGATCAAGTTGCCAAAACAGTAAATACAAATCCAATGGACTCATTTGGTCTCGTTGATCCAACAGAAAGATTACCTTTGCTCAAGGTTTTGCTTGGGCGTTTGGACCAATTGGAAGTCAAAATGGCGAACAGTTTACCAATGGGAGACGGGTTTAGAAGGTTCCAGCTTTATTGCTCTCGTGTTCATTTGCTCTGTTATTACTTCATGGATTCTTCACGTATAGCTCAATTCGAGTTACACAAAGGCTTGATCAAATTATATAATGCTGCCATCACTTTGATCAACCACACCCATTCTTTCCACACTAGGGATAAAAAGTTTGTTAAATACTTGCCAAGTGTATACATCTTGAACATTTGGCAAGCAGCTTGTATTATAGGTAAGCTTTACCATTCTCCGATCAAGCATGCTATTGACTTGGGCTCTGGGAAACAAAGTTATGAAGCGGCTATTTTTCTTGCTGCCCGTGCGTCTATTCTTAAGCATGATATTGCTCATAGATCGAGTGGGATCATGAGAAACATGTGGCAATTATTCCGCACTTTAGACGAAAAGAAAATGAGCAGTTTGAGCATCAATATAAGAACAAGAATGTCGGCGTCGGTATTCTTTGATTGTATGTACTTGTTGAGAGATCAGGTTGGTATGCTCAAGTTAAACAGTAGAACAGACGCTAAGGTTGACGTCATGGATAATCCTGAAGGACATTATCCGGGAGATGACGATGCCGACGATGATGACGAGGATGATGATGATGACGAGGATGTTGACGATGATGATGTACATGGTGAAGAGTCTGCGATTATTGATGAAGAAGCAGTGGGATCCGATGATGAATCGAAAATGAGCTCAAAGTCAACTCCAGGTAGCACTACCTCATCATCTAGAATACGTAGGCAAAGATCGCTTTCGAATACAACCAACGCAGAATCAAAGGCCAGAAAAATCATCAGGACTATACCCTTGGATCCACAGCCTATTTCTGTTGGAGGCAAACGGAGCAGTATTTTCAAAGTGGTCAACAATTCGAGTTCCGAACTGTCGCCAGCTGTTAAAACCGAGGGAGTTTCGCCTAATTCGATGTCGGTGGGACATTCGAATCATCAGAGACCTCAACAATCCTCGCGCGCTTCACAGCCTATCGCTTTTTCACCTCAGTTACACCTGGCACCACCACACACGCATCTGCTTGTTGCTCCAATGTCTCCAATGACAGCGATGACACAGCATTTTGCTCCCTCACAGCAATTACCGCCTCAATTACAACTGCAAGGACACCCACTACCTAATTCACACTCCATGCAGCAATCAGCTACTGCTCCATCGCAATTCTACAAGCATTCTCCCCTACAAAATGTTTCGACCAAGAAGAGTATGACCGAATCGCCTGCTGGACTCGAAAACTTGGAAGTTTCAGATTTTGACATGAATAGTGACTTACTTTGGAAGGACTTGGACAGTGTCATGAATGACTTTGGCTTCCACACTCTGTATTAATTGTATATATTTGTATCATTAATGTTTGTACGTACCGATCGTATCGATTCTGGCTGCGAAAAATTCTCGATAAAATTACGTAATTGATTATGTAAACTACTCAATTCGTCACTTCTTTATTGTAAAAATTTTCTTCTCCGCTGCACGACCTCACACACAAATTTTATCTTTATGAAAAATTTTTAAAGGCACAACATTTTGATCCACTCTCTTGCAGGTAACTAACTAAACACGATAAAATGGTTTACTACGACGACATCGAGAATGCCACCCCAGACATTGTCATAGGCGGAAGCGTCGAAGAAGAAGAAGATTTCGTGTATGAACACGATGTTGAATCTGACAATGAACAAGCAGCACAAGAACAGTCTCAAGACGCCGCTGGCGATGCTAAGGAAAAGAAGAGCGTTGCTTTTGCAGGATTAGATGATGACTTTGACGAAGAAGCTGCCAAAAGAGAATTCGAAGAAGGTGGTGGATTACCAGAACAACCAGACAATCCAGTTTTCAGCGAGTTGACTCCACTCAGTGCTGATATCATCAATAGACAAGCGACGATAAATATCGGTACCATTGGTCATGTTGCCCACGGTAAGTCCACCGTTGTGCGTGCCATTTCTGGTGTCCAGACCGTTCGTTTCAAGGATGAATTGGAAAGAAACATTACGATCAAATTGGGTTATGCAAATGCTAAGATTTATAGATGTGACAATGAAGACTGTGAAGAACCGGCTTGTTATAAGTCTTTTAAGTCTGACAAAGAAATTAGACCAAAATGTGTGGTTCCAGGTTGTAATGGCCGTTATAAATTGCTCAGACATGTTTCTTTTGTCGATTGTCCAGGGCACGATATTTTGATGAGTACAATGTTGTCAGGGGCAGCTGTTATGGATGCTGCTCTCTTGTTGATTGCTGGTAACGAAAGCTGTCCACAACCACAAACCTCCGAACATTTGGCTGCGATCGAAATCATGAAGTTGAAGCATGTCATCATCTTGCAAAACAAGGTCGATTTAATGAGAGAAGAATCTGCATTGGAACATCAAAAGTCCATTCTTTCCTTCATCAGAGGTACCATTGCCGACGGTGCACCAATTGTGCCAATCTCAGCTCAGTTGAAATACAACATTGATGCTGTCAACCAATTTATCGTAAACTACATTCCTGTGCCGGTCAGAGACTTTTCTGCCACTCCAAGATTAATCGTTATTAGATCTTTCGATGTCAACAAGCCAGGTGCCGAAATCGACGACTTGAAGGGTGGTGTTGCCGGTGGTTCGATCTTGAATGGTGTTTTCAAGATTGGCGATGAAATCGAAATCAGACCAGGTATCGTCACCAAGGACGACAATGGTAAGATTCAATGTCAACCAATTTTCTCGAATATTGTCTCGCTTTTTGCTGAACATAACGACTTGAAGTTTGCCGTCCCCGGTGGTTTGATTGGTGTTGGTACTAAGGTTGATCCAACTTTGTGTAGAGCTGACAGATTGGTTGGTCAAGTCGTAGGTGCCAAGGGCCAATTACCATCTATCTATACCGATATCGAAATCAACTATTTCTTGTTGAGAAGGTTGTTGGGTGTTAAGACTGACGGTCAAAAGCAAGGTGCTAAGGTGCGTAAATTGGAACTTAACGAAGTTTTAATGGTCAATATCGGTTCTACCGCTACAGGTGCCAGAGTTCTTGCCGTCAAGGCCGATATGGCCCGTTTACAATTAACCTCGCCTGCATGTACCGAAGTTAACGAAAAGATTGCCTTGTCTAGACGTATCGACAAGCACTGGCGTTTGATTGGTTGGGCTACCATCAAGAAGGGTACCACATTGGAACCAATTGCATAATTTTTTCAATCATCATATCATAACCACCATTCTACATAATAAAGCTGTCAAACTCTTGGCTGCTAACCTTTTCTCTACTTAAACCACTTTGTATTTTATAGTCTTATATATACTAACTACTTCGAAGACACGCTTGTGCTGATTGTAGAAGCCGCCTCTCTATATGTCTCGCTGTTCAAGAACTTTGGAAACGAATCAACCTCCATGAGGCGAAAGACGTTCGCTCTTATTTCTTCAAAGATTACAGATATCTTGACCAAATTTTCCAATATGTTGGTAATCGCTTCTTCTGTTGATGGATTTGTCATAGAAAACGCTTTATGGGCCGAGGGCAGTTTAGGAACGTTATTATATTCTTGATATAAGACACCCTGACTCTTTATATTTAGCGAATCAAGGCCCAAATTGACAGTTTCAGTCTTGCGAACTGGCTTATAGGCTGGCTGTGGTGGTAATATAAAAGTATTAGTTGTACTCTCTTTATCGGCACCGTTAATTTCATTTGCACACATATTGTTATTAGTAGGTTGAATCATTGCATCGTTTATTCTAACTCTTAAATTGTAGTCTATATTTAGTACAAATGGAGATTCGGAGCTAAGGTAGGTGAAAAAGATATTAAACGCGAGCGAAAGAGTCGTATTGGCTAATTTGATCAATGATTGATTTATCTTGAAGTCTCCATATTTATCAGATTCATTTACTTTGATTTTTAAGAGCTTGGCCAATGCTCTTGTCTTCTTTTCAAACAACTTCAACTGTAAATAAGAGTCTAGATTTTCCGAGCAGAAATCCTTTTCCAAGTGTTTGCGGAATAGGTATCGCAAACCAGGGTCTTTTAAAATGTCTTTTAAACCAAAGTTTGCTAAGTTTGGTATTGGATCTGATGAATTATTGGGTTCAAAATTGTCAGAAAAAGATTCAACATAAGAGTCAAAATTTGCACCCAATTCGTTTTTTAAGCCGTTTTTCTTCATCTTTTTCTTCATATGTTTATTATATGTCCAGTGTGACAATTGATCTCCCAAATCGCTCAAAACATAAAATGCATCTCTTGAATTGGAAAAGCGTAGATCACTTGTCTTAGAGGGTTGAATCGAAATGGGGGTAAACAATTTACTAATGAGAAGGAGATTCGCAATTTCAAGTGCATGGGAATCTGTCATTACGTCAGTACAGTCGCATATCCATTGACATATTGCTTTACCGCTTGCACAAAACTTTAACACAACTTGCTCCCCATTGTTCATTGTAAATATCCTGTCTTGGAAGAGCCGTATTCCAGTATTCGACGTATAATACTGTACATGGGAGTCTGATTCTGGATTGGTAAAATACCTATGGTAAAACGGACTTACCTCTTTATTCTTCTTTTTCGGGATAGTTTTTCGCGAGGAATCAACGTCAAAGCTACCAATTGTCGACATCATTGTACCGCCAAAACTGAAACCAAGCAACTCGTCTCCAGTTTCTATTGTTTGTAACATTTCGAGCGAAATTGGGTCTGGTTTCATAGAAGGTGACCAAACATTTGGCTCTGGCCCCATAAGCTGAATGAACAATAAGTATAAAAAGTAATCGGAATAAAGGATCTTATCATTTAATGAATCTCTATCAAATTTGAATAGTTCCATTGAGTTGAAGCTTGTTTGTAATATTTCGGGACTATTGTTCAGTTTCATTCCAATCTTAATGCAAAAATCTTGAACTATCAGCACACCTTTTGGTGTTGGTTGCAAAGCCACGCCAATTTTGGGCTCGTTGCGAGTTCGATCAGCAGGAGAATGTAATAATTTGGCCTCGTAAAATTTCTTTATCAAAGCCATAGCCAAATCAGGCTTAATACTATAAGATATCAGTGTTGTTGTTGCAGACAATTCTATGCTAACATTCAAATTGTTCATAGTTTCAACTGCTTTTTCTAGAGTAAATGCGTAAGGGTATGTCTTAAGTAATGGGTTGCAAAACTTCAGTTTCATCTCCTGATAGGTCGATCTATTAGATGATTCCTGTGTTAATTTCAAGCAGATGATCATCATAGAGTAAATATCCTTCAAGTCTTTTTCAAATATTTTGCCGTCAGGAGTCTTGTTGAAATTTGTCAGGACCGTCTCGTGGATGGTTTTTGATTCAGCAGGTTTCATTGTAAACTAGAGAGTAAATCACTAGTGTTTATATCAAAAGATTACGATATGCAATTGAACAGTATATTTACCTTATAGAACATCATAGTCATATAATAATACAATTCGGAACGTATTTATAAAAAAAGAAGAGCTTACATCGCGTTTCAAGTTACTTAACTTCACACATGAAATAGATGACTTTTTTAACACAGATTCCACCTTTATTATTTAACACTTGTTGGTTGTAGTTAAATATTCAATCATTTAATTTCTATTGGATTGTTTCGGTGTTGAATTTGCGGGTTTTCCCACTTTCGAAACCTTTGAATATTTTTTGGTCGGTTTCAAAAGATGTAATCGGGAAATCAAAGAATTTACACTTTTTATTTGCCCCTCCCCCACTTCAAAGAAAAACATGTGTCTATTGTACTTCAAAAAAAACTCGGCAAAAATATTTTGAATTGCTCGCCTCAAGATTTAGAAGAAGGCTTAAATTACCAAGAGTTGAAAATTTTTCCTCTTTAGCTAATCATTTATTCTGAAACATCAATTGAGTTTCATGCAAATAAATTATAGCATGAATTGTTGTTAACAAAGTGAAATTTAAATTAGTTAAAAATAAATGTAGTTCAAAATTAAAAAATAAGAGGAGATGCTTCCTTAATTTCATTCACATTAGAGTATTGTTAGATCGTGATTTTTATCCAATTATTAATATAATTGCCCGCCGATCTTTCGTGTTTTCTAAAGCATCGCATTTACGCTAACACCGAGAACTTGCGCCAGAAACGTTCCAATTTCCCCTATTGTGCGCTAAAAGATCCTCCAAATATTTGCCTCGCACGACAGGCTTCAATTTTTTCGCCGTTTTGAGATCTGATCGCATGCAGCTTTCACTCATCCTGTTTCATTTTGTTCCTCACGGTTTAACACTATTTATTATTCATTTTGGGTGTAAATTATAAACATATTTTTTTTTTCATCGATGTCAAAACGCAATTACCCAAAAATTTTAATTTAACCAAAGTAGCATATCACAAAAAAAAAGTCCATCAACATTTTATCAACTCTGATCCTAAAAAAGAGAATATGGATTCAATTGGTGACGACTTTCATGGTGAATTCGATTCGATAAAGCAATTGCCCGAAGAAGAAATTTCCAAAGATAAATTGATACAAAGGCTAAAGCGCAGCAGATTGGAAGCTCACGAGAAACACAATGATGAAGAGAAAATTGATCACGATCTCCTATTTCTGCTGCTGGAACTGGTAGAGCTGCATAATAGTCCTTTCAAATCAGGTGAAGAAGTCATAATAGACCTTACATCTAATGAACCTACAGTCGAGGAAAAAGTAACCGAAACAGTTATTAAATCACGGAAAGTTTCTGATCCAGTGCTAAGAAAACAAAGGAAATATGAGAAAATCAAACATATACCATTATTGAATCCATATAAAAAAAATGAAAAACACGAAGATGAAGATATAGAAACGTTTGATCAAGATACACGAAGGCAATCAAGCGAAGAATTCATCGAAAAAAATTATTTATACGACCCTTCAGATATAATAAAAGTTCAGAAGCAAGTTCAAGCTCAATTGCTCGGTAGGTTTGACAATATAAAATTATCTAAAAACTTAATTGAGAAATATAACGAAGTATATAACTTGCTTGAGCATACAATAAGGGATCATGAAGGGCACTCTGCCATCGTCATTGGACCTAGGTCTTCGGGTAAGACTGCAGTTATAGACACCGCATTGATGGAATTAGAAGAAAAATATAATGGCCAGTTTATAACGGTCAAGCTTAATGCATTGATACATTCTGACGACAACGTAGCATTGAGAGATATTGCAAAGCAATTGGATTATAACGCTAAAAAGTATGCCGATTTAGATATGGATCTTGTTAACGAAGCCCCAGCGGCAACTTCTGCCTCCAGTTTTGAACAGAGATCGATAAATGATACATTTGCCAATATTCTTGCTATTCTCGATCAAAATCTTAATCGTGAAGAGCTGATAGCGATCATCTTTATCATTGATGAGTTCGAGAAATTCACCGACAATAATGCCAAACAAACTTTGCTTTATAACTTGTTTGAATTAACGCAAAATAGTGATACGCCCGTATGTGTTCTAGGCCTTTCGACACAAATTAATACTAGAGAATCTCTTGAAAAGAGAGTCAAGTCAAGATTTTCGCAAAGAATTATATTTTTCAACAAGGTGAAGACTCTCGATCAGTTTTGGCAGGAAGCACGTCTTAATTTGATTGTAAATGACAAATTGATTTCAACGTTGAAAAATCCACAATACGGCCATGATTGGAACAAACATATAGACTCGCTATATAAGAAGAAATCGCACTTAAGAGGTGTATTATATCAAAATCATTTCACTATAAAGAACTTCCGTGAATTAAATAATGCGTTCGTTTATCCAATCACGCAAGTTTCACCAGAACAACCATTTCCAAAAGATGAGCATTTTAGACGATATTTGGACGGTAACATCAACAATGTTCAAAGTATCATAGCATCTTTGTCGCAGCTTGAATTGCTTTTAACAATAGCTGCTGCAAGATGGATCGAGAAATTTGATACACCAGTTATCAATTTCAATCTTGCTTGGAAGGAATATCAAGAGATGATAAAAGCATATAATATAGGTGCTACATCTAATACTGTATCAAGCAATTCAGGGCTCGATAGTAAGCTACTCATTAATTTCAAAGTTAACCAAAAGATCTGGTCGATAAAGGCTTTGAAAAACAGCTGGTATATCATGTACAAGCATGGTTTGTTATTGGACAATGCTGGTGTCACGACAAATAACGATGGTCATGTTATTACCAATGTGAATTTGAACAAAGATCTGGTCATAGAAGATAGTAGAATGGTCCAACTAGATATAACTTTGGACGAATTACTGAGCTTACTCGATGACAATGATTTCTATAAAAAATTAACCAAATTGTAAAACTAAAATGGCTATCTAATAATTTAATAACGATAACATATCGCCTTCAAAGTATTTAATAATACGAACTAATTTAGTATAGAAATATAATTCAAAAAAAAAATGTGCGATTACAAATTGTATTCCCCAAATTTGGTTTAAATATTTTATCTTTCAAGTACAAACAATGACACTTCCAGATTCAGTTATCAGTTTATTAAAAACAACTCGTTTTGTTCATTTGGCCACATCTCTCAATGATGTGCCTCATGTGTCACTCATGAACTATACATACTACAGCAAGGATGGCGAGCATAGCGTGATTATTTCGACGCCAAAGGCAACAACCAAATATGAGAATATGGTGCTGAACCCAAAGGTATCTATCTTGGTGCATGACTGGATATCTGTCAAGACTGAAGGTGAAGAAAAGAAGAGCAAGAGTACCGAAAGAAGAAACTCGCTTTATGAATTACTCGCTAATATCAATAAGAACGAGTTGGGACGTGTTTCGGTAATGATGATGGGGACTGCTCATATCTTGGACAACACATCGGATGACTTCCAATTCTATAAGGGGTTACATTCGAATAATACTAAGATTGAGCAGAGTCAATTGAAGACGTACGTTGAAGATGACTCGAATGCGCTTATTGTAATCAAAATCAGTTCTTGTAAAGTCACCGACACCCACAACAATATTGAAGAATATTAATTAAATAAATGATATGTATATATATATTTAGTCATCGATCAATTTTATCGGTATCTCTTGTACTTGTCTAGCGTTAGGACGGCCACCTCCACTTAAATCACTGGCGAAACGTGAAAGCGGCCAAACTATCGAAGTGACCCTGCCTATGACTAATCCTTGACTTATAGGTCCAAAGTTGTTCGAATCGATCGAGTGGAATGCATTATCGCCCTCAACCCATAAATGATTACGAGGTATCCTTACTTCGGACTTTGGATAATTGGACCTTGGTCGTATGAGATCTCCTTGAACCCCTAAAACACGCTTCGTCACTACTTTTTCGGGATTAAGCGGCGATGTAAACATTATTATATCACCTCGTGAGAACTTTCTTTCCCTTGCGTTATACTTATGGACTAGCACGATATCTTTGGATTTTGTTTCAGTTCCTGGATTGAATGTTGGTGTCATCGAATTTCCTGTTATTTGATATGGTTGATAGCAGTGGTTACTAAAGGTGTATACCACAGGGATCCACGTAAGCACCAACAACGAATGCTTCAAGTAACTCATATTTTTCTGAGCTAGTGAACTTGGTGACTCCTTTCTTCGATTAGTGATAAATCAACTTTCTCACGAAAAAAAAAAGTCAACTTGATTGTTTTAAACATATAGAAAGCAAATTCACAATGAGCAGTACTGTACTTGATCAAATTCTATTGGAGGACATTGCCCGTTATTGCCCTCAGCAGTTTTTGCTGTTCCACCAGTGTATGTCAAAGGACTCGAGTGACTGCCAAAAAGAACAAATGGAATTGACAAGATGTGTGAGATCAAGCGTACCGTCATTCCAGAAGATACAGGGCGTCTGTGCAGGTAAACTACAAGCTTACGAAGCCTGTTTGAAAATAAACGGCAGTCAATCAAAGTGTCAAGATGACTTGAATTCATTGAGAGAGTGTGCTACCGGTACACTTGCTTAGATAATTATGTATTTTTTTGTATATACTTAAAGAAAACGGATTAATTACTTTCTATATTTGGATGGCAAGTTTTGTAATCTGATTTGCGATAAATAGTTACTTGTGAATTGTCTGTTGGGCGCCTTGTTATGGCTCTCTTCGATCTCATGTTCGTGGTGTAATAATTCATGCTCAATGTCTTCCTTGTGTTTAATAAGAACATCAGGATCGTCATTAGCATGGTACTTTTTCCAGTGATGTTCTTCATATTCGCTTTCAAAATCTAAATGATGGCCCTGTCCATACCCAAAGTCCGGTAACTCTCCACCATTATGGGTGAAGTCTCGCCATTCCTGAAGGCCCACTTTCCCATCTCCATCGGAATCAATAAGCTTCAAGATCGAACTGACAACATGCAGCTTTGCTTCGGCACTTATCATCTCATCGTTATGACTGGTGTGCTCACCCATTCCGGAACCATCTCCAACAATAGACTCACGAAGTAAACCGTATAAATTCAAGATATCGTCTCTTCCCCACACACCAGCGCCTTGTAAATCATGGAGTTTAAAGAACGAATCGGCGTCATATGAATCGATTCCGTGTTCTTCAATCATATGCCAGTTCTGCCACGAAAGTGTGTCTGGCTTTTGTGCTATTTGACCATTTCCGTGTCCTGCGTGTGCAAACACGGTTGTGATCAATGTAGCAACTTGAACCAACGGTGAATACCTCATGTTATCTGTTCTAACTTGACTTGATTGTTTATTTGTACTGCAGGTAAAGAAATTAAATCGAACAAAAAAAATGGCGATTTTCACTTTGTATCGCTCTCTCTCCACGTTTTTTTTAAGCTATCTCGCACCAGACCGATCTAAAATGACTCCTCTATTTTTTAATTGAAAATACACAAATATCTTAACAATATGGACAATTTGAACATGCCTAACAAATCTGATGTTTCACGCACAGGTAGAGACAACCAGAAATACAACGATGAGACAGGGGCTCGGATGGTTGCGGGTTGTATCTGCTTAAATGAGTCCAAAGATAAGGTGATTATGATTCTGTCACTGTCACATGAAGGAAAGTGGGTGTTACCGAAAGGTGGTGTAGAATTGGATGAGTCAGATGACTTCGTCCTCTCTGCCGTCCGCGAAACTTGGGAAGAGGCTGGTGTTGAAGGCAAAGTCCTGCAAAAATTGCCCATAGTGTATGACTCCCGGGGACAGAAGGCTCCCATTATAAAGGGTGAGTTTAGCTCAACCTTTATTCCAAAATCTGAATTCCACTTTTATGAACTAATTGTAGCCGACCTTAGTTCTAAATGGCCCGAATCCGACAAAAGACAGAGAAGATGGTGTACTTATTCAGAGGCAAGACATGAACTTCTCAAAGCCAAAAGACCCGAATTGGTCGAAGCTCTAGACCTGTCGAGTATTTTTAGGGAGACAGGTGACTACTAGATATTTTTTTATGTGTTTTACGCGTGTATCTTGTATATTTATTTCATGTGTGCTATTTGAACAAACCAGCCATTAAATTAGCCATGCTTTGTTGGTTGCTGGGATTTCCGAGCTTTAAGTTGAAGTATAGTTTGCCCAAGTAGTCAATTGAGTTGGTCAATTCATTGGCTTGCAAAACAGGCTTGTATTGGTTATACAACGAAACATATTTATTGCCGTTTGTGCTTGTCTTGTGTAATGTAATTGCAAGCAATTGCAAAAAGTTAAGCAACGGGAAATGTTCGTAGTAATGCACTTTTCCATCTTCATAGTCAATGATTTCGGTGCTTTGTTGATCAAGTTTCTTAAGGAATAATTCGATTGATTCCTGAACGAACTTGATGTTTTTCAAATATGCATAGTTGATAACAGCCCTACTCAAAAAAAGACCTGCATCGACATTAGTGTTTTCTGCCTTTGCAGATACATACCATTGGTGCAAATAGTCAACGTAAATAGGTAAAGAATCGTGAGTACCCAAAATCAAATGTAACTCGGCAAAAGCGAATAACTTTTCGCCTTCTTCCTTTGGGAATTCATCGGCTGATGATTTTAAGAACTTCAAAATCTTTGAGCCAAAAAAATGATGTAAGTCACTATCACCATACTTATTTGATTCTGTCTGCGACCATTCGATAGTTTGTTTGGATAAGTCAATGAGCGACTTTTCGGAGTCTGGCAAATACAGTAACAATTCCATTAACTTTAACTTGTGCTCTTTATCTTTGATACCTGCGTCATTATATACTTGTAATAAATATGTAATTAAATCACTAGCGGATGCATATTCTTTGTTCTTCGCCAAAATGAGGGAGCCTTGGTACAACAAGTCCACGGCGGCAGTGTACTGCTTTGAATGGATATATCTGTTGGCAATGGTTCTCACTGTTTGGTGAGCTTCGTAGAAAGAGCCAGAATCTACCTTAGCTTGAAATCTTTGAATGGTTCTTTGTAACTTTATATCGGACATTTCTGGTATAAGTTGTCTTTATAAACTGGGATAGTGGTGGCTTCTATTTTTCGATATTTTTTCAAAATCGTATTTGGTGCGTATACAAAATATTAAGAATTTGGGAAAAGCAACGCATCACAAATACACTTGAAGCTCTCTCTTTATTTTCTTCAAAATGATCTCAGGATCCTTTGCCGAGGTCCATGAATCTAACAGGTCAGTGATTCTTTGTATAGCAAGGGACTGTCTGCTCGTACTGTACACTGCTACGAGCAAAGGCTTTCCATTTCCTCTGAGTTGTAAATTTGCATTTCGAAAATCGTTGAACCAGGTCATGAAATTCACCTTACAAATCGAGTCTATAAGCAAAAGATTTAGCATTGGAAAAAGATGATTGTAGTTTTTTGGGGGGTTGCAGTTAAAGATTAATGCAAAATCTAAGTTTTTCGATTCGATAGATCTTAGCGTGTTTCTGTTGATTTCGAGCAACTCGTATAATAATTGTCCAAGCCCAAGTGTGTTTTCGTTTTTACTCCATGATCGAAACATCTTAACGATCTTCATATTAAAATATTGCTGCAAAAATTCTGTTGTATGGTTACCAATATGATTCTTTCCGATAATCAAATAAAATATCGAATGTAGTTTCGACTTTAATAGTGGCTGTTCACTCGAAATTTGAAAGTATTGCAAATTGAATTTTGTTTTGCTACACATCCTTTTTAACTCTTCCACTTGTTTACTCTTTGGTTCTATCCAATCATTAAATGTTAATGTTAGTTTAATTAATGTAGATGGTGTATTTTCATTGATAAGCCTAAAGCATTCGACCGAGTTGGTATTGATTGAAAGCGATTTCAAGGAGATGAAGTTCCCGATATTAGCAATAATTAGGTGAATATACCTTGATGATCCAAATATTTTCCTAAGTCGATAATCTATCTTGAGAACTTTTACAGTTCCACACATATCTTTTTCATTTGCCATCAAGTTTATCAGCTCTTGTAAAGTAAATTTTCTGGCATTCTTTATCCTCGTTTCTTCTGTTAGACAAATTGGCTTTAATGCAAATAATAAATACCGGAAGTTGTAATAATAGAACTTGCTTGTACAGATAAAGTTGATTATGGAGCAATAGCTATTATTGCTGTGTATATATAAAAAGTAGAGGATTCGAGATATTATTTCTGAAGGGAATGGTATTTCGCCCATTTGGTTTAATTCCTTGCCTCTATTATTATCTAGGCTATTTGCATTGGTGCCGCTAGGGGTCACAACTCCTACTTTCTTTAGCTTGACAAAAAGTCTTGACATAATTAGTTATCATTTTGATATAAACTTTTGCTGCAAAATAACTTTAGCAATGTGGAATGGTAGCGCGCCAAACTTCGCAAACAGAACCGAAAATCCCGGACAACTTCGGACGGAAAAAAAATTGGCGGCAGGTTCAACTGTCATGGTAACTAGACCAATAGAAAAAAAGTAATATTTACTACAAGACTGGTTCATAAGCTGTACACTATATATCAAACCCAAATATAAAACGCATATACACAATGAAAGCTGCCACTAGATTAATGAAGTATGTGCCACTCATCAAGTTCGTTGGTGGCCCACACCTAGCACCAAGTAAGTACATGAAAACCTCCTGTCAACGGTGACATTAACCGATTGCATCTCGCTCAACCTATTACTAACTAATTTAGAACAAATTTCTTCCGCAGTTAAAGCTCATCCAATGGCTCCAAATGGTTTAATTCCAGGTCTGGTTGGTGGTTCTTCCCGTTCACAATCCTCGTCTTCTGTAAACAACTCGCCTATTGAACCACAAAATGGTGAATTCTTTTCTAGAGCCGAATTGTCAAAGAAATTTAGATACAAATTTCCAAAGGATGATGAAAGTGAGAATATTCTCAGTGGTGGTGCTGAATTGGTGTTTTAGATATTTATAATGTATATTGAAATTGAAATGTTACGAAATTTAAATAGATATTGACATGGTGTTTACTCGACACTTTTCTGAAAATATACCATCAGTAAGAATTGAATGCAAAAAGGGCCATTCTATCTTAAATCTTCTGGAAGTTATGTTAAAAGGGAATTATCATCTTGTAATCCTGCACATAATGATAATGGTGCCTATAAGCACGAAGAAAAAATCGAGTGTCCAAAAAATTGCCACTCAAATTTAAGAATTTGAATTTGAAACTTATCGAATAGCCAAACTATTGAAAGAACTTTCGAGACTATTGAAATCTTCATAACAATCAATTAAACACATCTGAAATACATTGCATTAATCTTGTAATTGACCAGGCAATTGGAATTTGAGAAATTTGAATTTACCTTATTAACTGAGTACACATTAATTATAAAACAAAAACTACAAAATGAACCACGATCCATTCTCATGGGGAAGACCCACTGATGAAGTATATGGTAGATACTCTCACGAGATTGCCAATGCCCAAGTTCCTGACAACACGTTCGAGAACATTGAAAAGTTTCCAAAGATGCACACACAACAACCTATTATAACTGCCACATCCGTGATCGCACTTAAATTTCAAGGTGGAATAATAATGGCTGCTGATACTATGGGTTCTTATGGTTCTCTTTTGCGTTTCAATAACGTCGAAAGATTGATTAAAGTGGGGAAGGAAACCGTTGTTGGCATTTCTGGTGATATTTCTGACTTACAACAACTCGAAAGAATATTGGAAGAATTAGAAACCACTGAAGAAGTTTATGACAACGATGGTGGTCATAACTTGAGAGCTCCACATGTGCATGAATACTTATCCAGAGTGATGTATAACAGAAGATCCAAGATCGACCCATTATGGAACACTATGATTGTCGGTGGTTTCAATGATGACGGTACTCCTTTCTTGAGATATGTCGACTTATACGGTGTCACATATGGTTCTTCTGCCTTGGCAACTGGATTTGGTAAACACTTGGCAATCCCATTATTGAGACAATTACTTCCAACTGATCCAGAGTATGTAAATGTCACTGAGGAACAAGCTAAGAAGGTAGTCATGGACTGTATGAGGGTTTTGTTCTATAGAGATGCTAGATCCCTTGATAAATTCTCCATGGTCACTATAAAGAAAGGTGATGAAGGCTTGGAATTCGATTTTGAAAAGGATATTGAAGTTTCTGGTCAAAGCTGGAGATTTGCTCAAGATATTAGAGGTTACGGTAGTGTGCAGCAGTAGAAAAATTAATTTCATTCTTCATAAAGAAAGATATATTATTTGTACTTTGTAATTCCATGGTAAATTATGGTTTATTGTAGGATCCAAATTAAAAGG
Source organism: Kodamaea alishanica (nom. inval.) (assembly GCA_030563745.1). Classification (NCBI taxonomy): domain Eukaryota; kingdom Fungi; phylum Ascomycota; class Pichiomycetes; order Serinales; family Debaryomycetaceae; genus Kodamaea; species Kodamaea alishanica (nom. inval.). Next base: position 66,373 of record JAJMJX010000033.1, read on the forward strand.
AATTAATCTTTTGTCCTAGCAAAATCGGGAAAGAATGATGTCATTTAAGCTCCAAACATGTTCACGTTGACTCAGATAAAAAAAGTCATCTTTCTACACGTTTTACTAGTTTATTCCTATAATATATAGCTACTAGCAATAATCAATATGTGGCAAATTAAAACTGTAAGAGATCGCCTTTTTTCACCCTTCCACAATAATAAAATACAATCTAGAAACTCATTGCATAGAAAATAGACACAAACTCTAAAAGTAATTCATTTTTGTAATTATGATTGCGATGTATCCACAATATTTAGGTTATGACGTTTTGAGCGTCGGTTGAGCTTAAACCGAAGATCTTTTTCAAGTACTCCTATAGGGTGCAAATGCTAAATTAAAAAAAAATATTGTCAATTCAACAAAGCATTTTCTCAAACAACAACACTACAATTGTTTGTATTTCTGTGCTCTATTGTATCTGTGACGGCATATAATAAATGCAAAAGCAAGGATCGCACCAATCATAGATCGTGCTCCCGCTTAGTATGTCTTTTCTTTGTTGATTTTATTTCTTTTTGTGCGCTTCTGAGATTACACCTTCCCTTCAGAATTGAATGCTTCCATGCATTAGAAAAAAAAAGCCTATTAAAACGACTTTCCACTGTTTCTCCGGTTAACTTGTTCACATTATATTCCATACATCGAAACCCATCAAATCCAATTTTGTATTTTACTTTGTCGGTTCTCCTTCCCCTCCCCTTATTTATATAAGTTATTTTCAGTGTTTTTATAGTTTGGGGTTAGGCATTGTATTTCTAGATTCTTCCCTTGTCATTAAATGTTTGAAGTCACATTTTTGGGAGCCTCAGGTGGACCTTTAGAAGCGGGAACTTGTTCAATCTTGCTAAAGCCGCTGGCCAAATCATATCCTCATTTAATTGAGACAAACACCTTACTGAGTGAAACCTTACTAGTGGACGCGGGGTCAGGTTTATCTTCATTGACTGATATAATAGACAACGAGTCAAACCTTCAAACATCACAAGCTAAAATTTTAAAATACTATGAGGACTCGCTACCTTTGAACGGATATATTAAAGCTCCCATTTCAACTCCATTCAAAGGATTTAAAAACAAGGCATTTTCAGTTGCGCAACAAATATTGTCACAATGCACTAATTACTTGATATCACACGCCCATCTAGATCACATCACGTCACTTGTGGTGAATTCTCCCTTTTTTGCGGGTGGAAGCCATAGTAGGAACGTATACGGTTCTCAAAATACGGTTGAGTCGATGCAAAAGCATATATTTAACGGAGTGATATGGCCAGATTTGCCTTTTGTCAATCTTGAACCACTAGGGTTTAATACGGCTTTTGAAATACCCAACTCGAAATATTCTGTCGAAATGTTCCCCTTGAATCATGGTACCCTTAGTCCTTGCTCTTCAGAAGCCTATCTCAGTTCTGCGTTTCTTGTTTCTTATGACAACAAAAATTTAAACAATAAAAACAAATCTAATAATATCCTCATATTTGGCGATTTCCAAAGTGATCATATGTCGCTTCAGAACTATAACTTGAAAATATGGCAACATATTGCACCATTAGTACTCAATGGGCAACTTCAAACCATAATCCTCGAATGTTCCAACTCAAATGCCATTCTGAATAACGAGCTATATGGTCACTTAAAACCAAAGCACCTCATTGAAGAGCTCAAAGTCTTGCATCAGTGCTGTAAGGTTTTGGATTCGCAAGCAGAATATCCCCTTCATAATGTAAACATAATCGTAACACACGTGAAAGAACTGGTTTTTGACCCTTCGAATCCTTCAATGCCATTAAAAGAACCTCGTCGTGTCATACTTAAAGAGCTAGATGAGCTCAACAAGCTGGAAGGTCTACATTTGAAGTTTTCTGTGGCGCTTACGGGTGTAACAATGGTTGTGTGATTCATCGTTGAAGCTTTCATTGGTTTATGATATTCCTAGAAAACAAACTAAGAATTGGTACTTGTTCAACTTTATTCTGTGAATTCTGTGAATTCTCTTTCTGATTAACGTATCGTATCCAATTAGATTACAACTTGGATCGCGGTTCAGGAAATAGGTGATTTCACTACTTTTTTTAGCTTATGTCTCTAGTCATTGACAAGTACTCTTCCTACATGAGACAAAGCAAACGGCCCTGATATTTTATTGTTGACATTACTTTTCATTGCTAATATTCAATTCTTCTTGCATTATTTCAGACTATCTTTAAAATATTCTGTCGTTGTAATATGAAATATTTATATAGACATATATTTATACATAAAACTATATAAAAAAAACTCTTTTTGTACAAGTTTTTTATTTGACGTGGTATTCTTCAGTAACCAAGTTGTACTTCAAGTCAAATGGTAAAGATTCTTCATCGGTAGTAGTAGAAACAACATCGAGAACATGCACCTTACCCAAAGAAACATCATCAATCAAATCAGATTCATTTTGCAATTCAAATTGCAATTCCAATGGGAACAACGATTCTTCGTCTTGTGCTGGGATCGTGAACTCGAATGAGCCACCATTTTGTAATTCTTCAACTGTTGTTGAGGTGATGGAAAATACAACACCATAATCGGCCAACTCATAGGATACATTCTCATAATCATCACTCAAAGCCACTTCTGACGAATGGACTGGGACCAAAATCTTGAAATTACTTAATTCCATGGTTGGGTTCTTTTCATACAACTCTATAAATTGTGAGCTCAACTCATATTCCAAGGTAACTTGGGCAATGCCAGAGTCATCAACACTGACCCATGCCGAAACAACAAGTGGTATGTAAGATGAATCATCTTTGGCACCGTTAGCCCTCCATCTTAAAACACCTATGGCTTGGTCATTCGAAGGGAAATTCTTTGATTTATCTTTCAAGCCAATAACACCTTGATTCACAAACAAGTTACGATCAACGTTAGGATGTGGCTTATATTGAATGCCACTGGACTTATCTGCGGTCTTCACCAAAATCTTACAGTTGCTCAAGTCAGGGTTATTTATTCTTAATTGCAAATCACCTCTGACTTCGGAGCGTAATATCGCACCATCACGCGTCAATTGTGCGTCAATTTTTTCGTTGACGGTAATTAAAATACCATTGTTTGGAATTTTGTTAACAGCTGGAGCTGGGGAAGCACTAACTGTTCTCGAAACAGTTTCTTGGACATAAGCCTGTTGAACTGGGGCTGCGGCCGCTGCTGGTTGACCATATGCATGGGTGTATGTTGCAGGTTGTTTTTCCTTGAAAGTAGATTTCTTTGCACCACCTAATTGCAAACCACCCCCTCTCAAAGGTGCTGGTTGGTTGAGTAATGGTTCCTGTTGTTGCGAAATGCTGTCGATTGCGGTAGAAGGATAGTTGTTTTGAGAAAGAGGAGCAGAATAGTTATTGCCCAAAACATTACCACCAATACCCCCATATGCGTCGGTAGGGTCTCCTATTATCTTTCTACCTTCACGAATGGCTAATTCTCTTCTTTGAATATCCTTTGCCTTTCTCTTCTTTTCCTCATTGGCTTCGACAACCTTGTTTCTTTCGATAATGTCATGAATCTTTTCTTCATGCGAATCCATCTTCAAGAAAGTTTGAATTTGACTCATAGTAGTGTTTTCCTTGTAACCCAAGTTGATGATTTCATCAAAAGCACTAATAATTTCGAATGCATTTTCAAAAATCTCTCTCTCTTCAACACTTCTCAATAAGTTTGAAACAGTGGAAGCAAATAGATGCAAAGTATCAATATCTTGTAAAATGTTTGAAGACTTGTTGGTTATCAACACAATGTAAAACTCTTCCAAGGGTTGGTAAACATATCTAACATTATCATCTTCAACAGTGGTATGTTCGCTACTAGCATCTGAAATTAAGCTAGGAAAGTTTGCAAGGAGCTCTGTAATTCTATCTTTACTCAAATCTCTAAATTGCCTGGATAACAAAGCCTTACCACCACGAGTACATATTGAAGCAGCTAAAACAACCATTTTAATTCAAGTAGATTCTTGCCTATAGTAAAATGGATCTATGAATTAGTTGTAAATGCCTAAATATTTTTCACGAACCAATTCTTAAAATTAATAGTTAAATCAATTCTTTAAAAAGACTATATTTCAAAGATTCAATTGTTTTGGTTGATTTTTGTCTTCAAATTTTCGATTCCGTGTCAACAATTACAAAAAAAAAAAAATAACTTGGTCGTGCAGGTTGGCAAAAAAATCTCAAGTATAGAGAACCCTGAACAGCAGTAGCGAAGCAAAAGCATTGTGTGATCGCCAGCATTGACTTATCGCGACGTTAACTAATAGATATCTTGTAAAGGGTTGACACTGAAAACTTAGCCTTGCTTTAACTTTTAAATCTCAGATCAAAAATATCAAAAAAAGAAAGGAATTGACACGGACAGGAATTGAACCTGCAACCCTTCGATCTGGAGTCGAAAGCTCTACCATTGAGCCACCGCATCACCCTTGAAGATTATTACTCTCTAGACTATCATACTGAAACTTTTAGGAGTTTTTGCTAGCCATACCAATTAATTGAAGAATTCAAACACAACTTAACGACAATTCCAAAAAGGAGGTTTAAGTGGGCTGACTATAAGTTAGTTCCACACTACCCGAAACTTGAGGGTATGCAAAAAACATGAACTTCTCTCCCTCCTTCATATACAGTCAAATTGATTCTTTATGGAATAGATGTAAAATGTAATATTTAAAAAAAATCTACTAAAAGACCATACGAATGGTCTTGAAACTTCTGAAGGTTGGAAATAAGAATCTCTTTACCTATTTTCTAGACATTGCTGCAAAATCGAGATTAATTGATATGATGGAGTTCTGACGTCACATAAGAATACAACTCGAGCAACATAAAAGTTATCGAGCATGTAAATGCTTAAACAAAACAGTGAGATTATTTTATCTGGTGGTATTATCATCCTTTGAAAACCTTACAATTTACGATTTCATAATTAAATAAATATTTTATAGAATATTACTGCGAAAAATTGCAAAATTTAGCTTAATTTCTCTCTTATTTTAATTCTATAAATACAGTGAGCAAAAAAAAATGAAGCAACAACAATCCTATTAACAAGATCTCAGGTGTGGTTGCAATGCTTAACAAAGCAGAATTGAAGGCCATTAAAATCTAAATTTTCTCATACAATTCTCTCAAGACTAAAAAATATGAAAAAAGAAAGGAATTGACACGGACAGGAATTGAACCTGCAACCCTTCGATCTGGAGTCGAAAGCTCTACCATTGAGCCACCGCATCACCCTTGAAGATAAATCAAAGTATGGTGGCCCAGTGGAAAAATTCGAAAATTGTAATGCAAAAATACGATATATGTTTTATTGTCGAATCGAGAATTATTGATTCTTCCTTAAGACAGAAGTTTGGTTTCATTCATTTAATATGGATTGTTTTCTGAAGGAAGTGGTCCCTTTGTTGGATCAGCGATCCCGGAGAACGCTAGAAAGGCCATCTTGAGGTTCAAAACAGATCAAATTGGGTAATAAAAAGAGCTTGAGTATAAAAAGACCATTGCTTCCACATGTTAAGAGACCACTTAATTTACTTAAACATGATTCTATGGAACTAATATTGCAAGAACTAGATCCATGGTTAACGACGTGAATAAAGAAACCGAAAACTGGGAAAAACTTGAAAATTACTTTCATTTATTCCAGATAAAAACCCGAGGGCTATGGTGAAATGGGAATAATCTAATCCCAGGGCAGGCTTTTAGTGGGTAGATTCAAAGTTTTTCCCACATCACCCGACAGGTATGCGTAATGCATTTCGTCCCCCAAATCATTCGCTGTATCTATGCGAGAAGATTACCTGGTAATTAGGTTATATGGCGGTGCAAAGGAGAGCGAACATTGGTAGGTCTGATTATTACGATTGAACCACTTGATGGGAGGATGGAAAGGTATTAGAACCCTTGCAGAGAAAATATTTCTTTGACGTCCGTGATAAACATATCCGAAGTTGAAATCTTTCTGCAAGCCATTCCCTTTTCAAAGAGAGAGCTGTTTAGATTTTTGTCTCGGAAAATGAATCTTCAGGAAACAGCAATGGAAGCATCTTATATGACGACAGGAATGAATCATCCGCAACACCCACAGTGAACTCTGTCACAGATTTGTAATTCTCCACAACATAAATTGCTCAGTAGTTATTGTTGCCAAAGATTTCTTTGGTAAAAAAAAGTCTATCATCCAAAAAGAACTTAGCAATTTCTCAATCACATCTACTACATTAAAGTAGCCATCTACAAAGACAGTTTTTGCTTAAGAAATGTATCTTTCTACAAACGTACCTAAAGAAATAAATATAATACTAAGATTTAAAGAAATATTTTGCCTTCAAAGTCGAACAATAAGATATGCTGATAATTAAACTCTATTACCTGTGTATCCTGAGCCATTTCAGAAGATTGTCAAGTAAAAAAGTTTCTTTCTGTTGACCTAAAACTGGACGATGAAGTGATATAAATGATATAGACAACTGTCAACAAGAAACTCAGCATTGATTGGTCACGGATTCTGGGCCAATTTTGCAACGCCTGTTTCGACATTATGATTTCAAAGTCAGCGGAGTCTTGAGCTTTGGGTACTGTAGATTCCAAAGCAACATTATCAACTTTCTTCGCAGTCCACCCAGTCGAATAGCTTGTTGGACTGGTAACACGATAAATGTTGTAGCGTCCCCCAACAGATTGTCAATTGGTCTTTCGGTATTGGGACTAATAGGCTTTGAAGCTTGCGTTTCCATATCTTTGTTTCGGTGAGCGGTTTGAATATCAGGCTCGGTATTTTCGCGAGTTGTAATGCTCTGAAATTCAGGGGTCAAAGATGAAGCAAGGTCTTTTCATGATTTTAGTGCTAGAATGTTAGGGACTTCTTGTAAGAAATCATAGTCGATATGTTCGTCGGTGGTAAATTTTAGAATCTAGAGACTAGGTACCTTCCCAAGTAGTAAGATTTTCAGTTTCATAGTCGAAATCTTTATTGGAGTTTATTTTCAGGCTTGTAGGTAAATTGTTTTTAAAAGCGGCGATTCTGCCACAATTAGTATCTGCTTGAGCTTGATTGGCTTTTGAAATAACGTAATATATACTCCCGGAGGCTGTGACTAATTATAATTTGTGGAAATGAAACTTACAATGAAGGCCAGGTTTTGCAATGCATATGCGGCAATATGAATACTTTTTCGCAGCCAAAATTTGTTCGAATTCTAGTCGGTAGCGCATTAATTTTATTTCTACTAAAAACGTCTTACGCAAACAATCTGGCATTTTCAAGATGATATTAGCTAGAAGGACCAGCTATAAATAGTTAAGCGAGCTTAGAAATCTTCGAATGAATACAAAGCAACAAAGTCCTTTGTCAACTGTGAGATTAGCAGAGACTTTATAACCTTTAGACAAAATGCTAATTGCTTGTCTATTAGTCACTTCATTTCATACTTATATTGAACCAGTCGTATATAAGTCTCAACCAATTGATGTAATAGATATCCACATCAAAGCTCCCAGGTTGATAAAAAATATTGGAACTGTCTCGTTATACAGCCGAAAGTCGAAATAAATGCACTTTAACGGTATAAATCAAAATTTGACAGATTTTGCATTTTATTTACAAAGAATAGAAAATTTCACCAAAGAACAACAAATTATCTCAAGCTTTGGGTTCTAAAAAAACCAAAAACCAAAACTCTATTCCTTATGATCGCTTGAAAGGAATAATACTTGGAAAGGAGTTTTCGGCTTTGGTTAAGAATCAAATATTCAAATCAATCTGGCTTCAAATTGACATTCCGACAACATAAATTTAATTGATTCAAAATAATACAAGTCGATTATTCTTTTATATTTGAAATTCAACTGATCCAGGAATGTGGGTTATATGATACAATTCTTTTACTTTCGAATCGATGACTCGCAACTTGATTTCAGTGTCCACACAATCATGCGAGATATATTAAAAAGATTTTCCTGATCAATTTCAAAAGTAGATGGACCTGAAAAAACTAACTAACCCTGCTACCAGGAGTCGTAAACGAGAAGTCGACCGTTAGTATTAGACCATCAGTGGGAACGGCGACCGAGAATAGTGTTATTTTGAGATTTTCTACCTTCCATTGACTACAAATTAGACAAGACAACTGTATGCCTTACAGGTGATTAAGAAATTATTTCCAAATATACTATTGTCCCTTTGATAAATAGGGGTTTCGTTTCACCCAGTAGTGGTGCTTCACATTTTTATTCGGGTGAATTACTGGTTGACAGTGCGATTTGGTGCGTAACAGGATTTCTAGAGATTATCTCAATTGTCGAGGTAAATTGCTATTGTAGGGATTGTCACGCCCCCACACATTTGCGAAATTTAACTAGCTCGCTTTTGAAAACAGGTCATGGATTCGGCTAGTTTTTAGAGTTATCACTGGGACTGGTAGCGAATTAAGTTTGCATTAATTTTGCACTTGAAATTTATAGGTAATCACGCAAAGCAATAAAACAGGAAAAAGAGGCTTTCAAATCTGCTATATTAGGGTAAATAAGTTGCTCCTTGTCGTTAAGTCGGATTTCTTAAGTGCATTATGCATTGCATACTAATAAAAATGCTCTCTGACGAGGTATGAAACATACGCTATGGGGAACCTGTGAATTGCTATTCAGTTCTCGGTGGTTTATATAATTTTACTATTTGGATACAATGGTATTCTAAAGCTAAAGCTATTGTCATTGCACTTTGAACTGCTTTTGTTAGACAATAATTAACACAGTGAAATAACTTGACCGAATGCTTCCTTGTTGGCGGGATTCACTCATGTTCTTCCATGTTACCTCGTATGTCTCTTCACGTGTAGACTTCAACTGGAAACTTGGAATCATCATGCCTTAAGCTATCGCATTATATTTTTAATGACATATTTGTTTTCTAAACGTGTGAAATAATTGTAAACATCATTATTTGAGTATACGAACAAGCACCACCCGATTAAACTTCAGAATGCGGTTAAAATGCCATGCAAATTTAAGAAATCTTGAAATGTGGAGTAAAATTATAATTTCAGGCCGGGTTAATAAACGAATCCGGACAATAAGAGACTGGAGAACTGAAAAAGTACAAATTTCTTCCTATCCTATTCAAGTAATAAGGGTGGTCTTCTCTGTAATGGTACCATCGGGCGTTTTATTATATCGATAAGCCTTGTCGGTCTTCCGGCCGGTTCGTGGCGTTATTCTTTCTATTAGTGCATTTGTGGTCTTCAAACGCCGAAAACGGCCTCGCTCTGGCTTTCCGTTCTTTTATGTAACAGACAAAACCGTTGTACGCGAGACCTTGAAGCGTTGCATCTTGGGTAAGCATAGAAGAGATGAATGAGGAAGAGATTTAGAGGAAATACCTTCAATATACATTTAAACTACAATTGGTGCCGCTCTTTCATTATCAATTCGACTGGGAAAGTGTAGATCTTTTTCTGAATCCTGTCTAATAGCGGGCTGAAAAAAAAAGTGTCAATGCGATGCGCACTGCTGGGTACCTAACTTGAGACCCCGGTTTAGGTCAAATTTCCCGGCATCGCAGAAAAAGGGTCTGGTGACCGCAACAAAATTTTCAAAAAGGAAAGAACAGAAAAGAAACGCCTCGTAAAAAAGAAATGAAAGCCGGCTGCAACTAAGAAAAATGGTTGAAAAAAAAAAAGAAATACCGGGATGCGTTGGCGTGAGTCTTAGTATGACATATTGGATTGTGGGCGCTTTGTTCATTATCTTTTGAATATATAATACGATCATGATCCGCATTAATTAGATATTGTAGATTTCTGATATTATTCCATATTTAACTACAATTTTATTTCAGTATGCTGTCGACAAACAGTTTAGAGACATCTTCAATCAAGAAGGAGTCATCTGCATATTCCTCCTCTACTCCGGTGACTGAGTATGAATCGGGGTCCAAATGGAAAAATTTTAAAGACTCGTTTAAAAGAGCAGAGTCACAACAGTTAGACTTAGAGTCGGGTGAAATGCCCAAAAGCGAATTAAAAAAGGGTCTTAAGAAGAGACAATTACAGATGATTGCTCTCGGTGGTTGCGTTGGCTCAGGATTGCTTGTTGCACTGGGCCTTGCTTTGAAAAATGGACCAGGTGCTGTTCTCGTGGCTTGGGCTATTGTCTCGACTTTTCTTTACTGTACAATGCAATCATTAGCCGAATTGTCAGCCGTTATTCCTGTGACTGGTTCGTTCGCAACATATGCTACACGTTTCATCGACCCTTCCTGGGGGTTTGCCATGGGGTGGAATTATGCCATGTTCTGGGTCGTTGTGTTACCTCTAGAGTTGGTTGCTTCTTCATTAACAATTAACTTTTGGAAATCCGATATTAATTCTGTTGTTTGGATCACAATCTTTTTTATTTTAATTATAGGGCTTAACTTATGCGGTAACAAAGGTTTCGGTGAGACCGAGTTTGTTGCATCAGTCATCAAATTATTGGGAGTCGTTGGCTTCAACATTTTAGCAATCATTTTAATTTGTGGTGGTGGTGACCAAGGTTTCATTGGTGGTAAATACTGGCGCAGTCCTGGTGCATTTACCACCGGGTTCAAAGGTGTTGTTTCTGTCCTTATAACTGCCACTTATTCGTTGGCCGGTACCGAATTGGTTGGCCTTACTGCAACCGAGTCGAAGGAAAATCCAAGAATTGTCTTGCCCAAGGCTATCAAACAAGTGTTTTGGAGAATCGTTGTTTTCTACATGATAACTTTGACCTTATTATGTTTCTTAGTCCCATCCAATTCGAGTGAATTGGTTGGATCATCTTCTGCTTCTGCCTCCCCATTCGTTATAGCCATCAGAGCTGGTGGAATTAAGGTTTTACCTTCGATCTTCAACGTCATTGTTTTGGTTGCTCTTTTATCTATCGGTAATTCTGCTGTTTATGGATTCTCACGTACCGTTCTTGGTTTGGCCGAACAAGGGTTGGCTCCTAATATTTTCACATACATTGACAGAAATGGTAGACCTTTGGCCGGTATTGCCGTTAGTGCGATTGTCGGTTTACTTGCGTTTGTTTCTGCCTCACCAAAGCAAGCCGAAGTTTTTAACTGGTTAGTTTCCTTGTCTGCTCTTTCTACCTTGTTCACTTGGGGTTCGATCAATGCTGCTTTCATCCAATTTAGAAGAGCTTTGGCATTCCAAGGAAGAACCGTCGATGAATTGCCTTACGTTTCCAACACCGGTGTTATTGGTGCATACTATGGTATGTTTATGAACATCATTGTCTTGGCTTTACAATTTTGGACTTCCTTATTCCCATTGCATCAAAAACCAAATGTAACTGCATTTTTCCAGAATTACTTGGGTTCGATTATTTTCATTGTATTCTACTTGGGTCATAAATTATGGACTAAAAACTTTATCCTTTTGGTCAAATTAGACTCGATTGACATCGATGCCGGTAGAAAAGAGACCGATATTGCTGCATTACAAGAAGAAATTCGCTTAGAAAAAGAATTAGCTGCACAACAACCAACTTGGAAAAAGATTGGTAGCTTCTTTTGCTAAATAGCATTTTTTAAAATTTATATAATGAATAATGAACGATCCTATAAAATGATTGTAGATAGACCTAAAGTCTAAACAAACATACCTAATTTGATTAAAGTTGATCAATCTCTTTCCCCACACTTCTTTTAAACGCGGATTTTTTTTTTCGGTCCTATTTTTCACTAGATACGAAACGAAATAATAATTATAACTCTTCTCAATACTCAATTTTCGATGCAACTCCTCCAATCATTTAAAGAAGCAAAACGAGATGTTTTTATATTATGGGCTTCAGTTTTCCTCAGATTAGCTAGTTATGGGCTTACTAACCAGGTTCTCACTCTTTATTTGGAATCTCTTGGTTGTACCACAACCCAGATTGGTCTCTTCATGACACTCACATTGATTGGTGACACTGCCATATCATATTATTTGACATGGAACGCGGATCGTTTGGGTCGTCGTTTTGTTATGATACTTGGGACTATAATGATGTGCAGCGCGGGTCTTATTTTCAGTTTCTATGGCAATTTTTGGTTGCTTTTAGTTGCAGCCACTTTTGGTGTTATTTCGCCGTCTGGTGATGAAACCGGGCCTTTTAAGTCGATAGAAGAAGCTTGTCTCGCACATTTAACTCCTCACGAAACCAGAACGGAAATATTCGCATTCTACGGCTTATTCACCGCTTTTGGCGGGGCTATTGGGTCGTTAGTGTGTGGGTATTTGGTTGATTACTTGAATTTGACTTTGGATATCGAACTTATAACTTGTTATAGAATCATATTCTTGGTTTATACAGGTATTGCAGTTACGAAATTCACGTTTATGATGTTCTTATCTAGCGATTGTGAAATCGAAAGCAAAAGTGAACTTGCTGATGAAGATGCAGAAAATGAAGAGTTGTTGGAACGGCCAGTCAAATCTGACTCGCTCTCTTCTGGTACAAAATACTATTTATCTCGATTGCTTATTATTTTTATGCTTGATTCTATGGGATATGGCTTTATGCCCGCTGGCTGGATAGTCTACTACTTGAAGAAAACTTTCGAAGTAACTGCTACTGCAATCGGTGTACTTTTCTTTGTTAATAATGCCATCAACTCGATTTCTTCGATCCCCTCGGCATATGCTTCTAAGATCTTTGGCCCTGTCAAGGCAATATTAGTCACACAAGTGCCATCCGCAATTTTTTTCATCGCCATAGCATTTTTATCCAATTTTCAAATGGTTTCATTCTTCCTCGTTCTTTACTATACAACTACGACGATGGATGTGATTCCACGTCAAATATTGCTTACATCGATCATTCCAAATAATGAACTTACAAAAGTGATGGGGATTGTCAATATTGGAAAGACATTCGCCCGTTGTGTGGGACCAATTTTCACGGGAAAATTGGCATCTCATGACAAACTCTACATGGGATTTATTATCAATGGTGTTTGTGTTTTAATTGCAGACACAATTTTTGCCATGAACTTTCTACTGCTTGAAATTTGAGATGGGAAATTGCATTAAATTAAAGAACTGACAAGAATCAAATTAATTTGATTTGAAGAAAGAAAGATTCACATCGTTTTTATTAGAAAAGCATCTCTAAAGTACAACAGATACATAATGCACCCAAACAAGCAGCCAAACAACCTTCAGTACCACTACTGCTAGGTCTGTTTTGTTGGACATACATTGGTTGCTGTTGTTGCTGGTAGTACCCACCACCACCATATCCTTGGTTATACCCGCCACCAGGGCCATTCTGGTATCCACCATAACTTTGTGGTTGTTGATAACCTCCGTATCCTTGTTGTTGATAACCTCCGCTGTTACCACCTCCCCAACCTCTGTCTTGGGTACTACTGTTATATGCGGGTTGTGGTTGGGCATTGTAACCACCGCCCAGTTGTGACCAACTTGGTGGTGGCCCGGTGGGCGGATTATAGTCTCCTTGTTTCGACATTACTTGTATTTATATGTAAATAGATCTATTCAATGGCTGAATTTGAGGACTTGGTTTTATTTTTATATATAATTGTCATTTACCTTCTTGGGTAGTGGGCTATTTTCCTCGTTCACGTGCAGGAAAAGAATGATGATGCAGTGGTGACTAAAGCCTATATTCGGGGCTGGTTTTGCGAGAAAAAAAGAAAAAAGGGAAAATCGGAATCGGATCTACACAGCCAACGGTCAGTCAATTACGATGCAAAAGCCTTGAATCAAATTATTCTTGTTTAAATTTGCGTTGTCGAAGTATTTTTGTAAAATTTTCAAGTAAACCCCAACTCTTAACTAGGTTTGGGTTTAAGATGTAAATACGAAAAGCATGATATCACAAGCGGTTTTGAATGCGTTTTGTCGCAGGTATTTGAAAATTCTTTTACATGGCATGTTTTTAAAGCGTTTTAGCATTTTTCCGATCAAAAGACTATTTTTTGTTCCTCGGAATTAAGTAAATAAAAGAGAATTAAACTATTTAAAAATGAGAAATTAGTACAAATAAGTGAATTGCGGGCTTCTATCACCAAGCAAGATTTGATCTCTTTCTTGGAGCGAGTAAAATTTTTGTTTATAAGCAGTTGTCTTTTTTTGCTTATTCAATCTTTGAACAGCAAAAAAGTATGCAACAGATGTAATAATGGCAAAACAAACAGAAGCAAGACAAACACTAAGACCCGGCTTGAAAACTGGAGCATCTTTGCTCAAAAAGATAAAAGTCGAGATAATACCACCAATGTTACCAAAACCAACTTGCCATGCAGTACCTACCGATTTTCTGATGTGACCACCGTTATTCAAGGCTGCCCAACATACAATAAGAGGCATTGCACTGTAAAGACCACTAGCTGCCAAGAAAGCACCACCATATCTGACGTGAGGTTGTTCTTTAGCACCCAAAATCATGGCCAACCCAGTAATTGCAACCACGCAACAAAAAATCAAACAAGGCAATCTTCTCTTGAATTTATCCGAAACGTAAGCAATAGCATTACTGAAAAAGAAAGCAGAAAGCCATGGGTAAACAGAATGAAGGTTGGCATTAATCGCAGTGTAACCCATTTCCTTGATGATAGTTGCAGCGAACAAGGCATATCCATACGATGGGATAACCAAACCAAAATATGCCAATGCAGGTAACCAAATTAAAACATCTTTGAAACAATTGACAACATCCTTAAAAGTGTTTTTGATTTCAAATGCAGATTTGGCACCACTGGTAATTTCTAATTTACGCTTAAGGAAATCACGTTCATTTTGATTCAAAAACCTACATTCTTCAGGGAAATCAGCAATGGTGAGAAACAAAATAACAGCACAACCACAAGTAACGATACCTTCAATGACAAAGATCCATTGCCAAGAGGCGAGACCAGCTCTGCCATCCATGCCGTGAATTTGATAGGCGATAGAGCCGGATGCAGCACCCGCCAAAGATGTGATCGAAAAGAAAGCAGTAAATCGTCTTTGAGATTCATACTTTGTATAATAATTGGCCAATAAATAAAAAATCGAAGGGAAAGTCCCACTTTCAGTCACACCAATCAAAAATCTGCAAGCAACCAATTGACCAAAAGTGGTAACAAACCCCATTCCTATAGAAGTGGCACCAAATGCAAGTATACATCCACTGAGCCAAACATGAGGCTTAATGTACTTGATTAAATAGTTGGAAATGACTTCGAAAAACACATAGGGCACAAAGAAAACAGTCAAAGCAATGTTATATTGATTTCCGGTCAAATTAAGGTCTTCGGCCATATTGTATAATTTAGCATTCGAGATATTCACTCTATCCAAGAAGGAAAGAAAATAAAGTAAACAGAATGGTGGGATCAAACAAGCGTCAATCTTCCACATGAGTTTTTTATGGTTTATTCCCATTTCAGTCGCGAGCTTCTCGACTTGTGCGTTTTGTTCATCTTCCAGTAAGGCATCATCGATTTCTATGTCTGAACTTTGTGACCCTTCATTATTTGAGAAATCTTCGCTATCGATTCTAGTTTCAACTCTATCTAATTTTTCAGTAGACATTTTGTTTAAATTTTCAGGTTGCAGACTAAACCAAGCACCTATAGAAATTCACGTTGTATTTATATATTATAAGTATTTTTGCAATTCTTCATTATCGCAAACATAACTGAGTCATTTCCTGTACCGAAATGCCGGTATAGGGCCTGAACATTGCGGGGGAATTTTTTTTTTCATTTATCGCATGTTGGGCGGATCTTGAAAAGTTTGACGTGGAAGAAAATTACTAAATGGGGCGATTCTCACTATCCTTCATCTCATAGTCTTCATTAGATGTTCCAAATGATAATTTCTAGCCCAAATTGTAATAGAAGGACTCTTCTGTGTAATTTTTCTCTATATATCATAAGCCCAGATATTGACCTTCTGGCAATATTGCCGGTGATGCTTTCTGCAGGACCCTGGAATCTCCTTTTTCCTTGCGCAAAAGCCCCAAATTCACTTTTTTAATTAAAATTAATGCGGGATCAAGGTTCTCCACCATTCCTAATTTAAGCCCGGAAATAAACATATCCGCCGGAGCGGAGAGATTTTCAAATCGTAATCGCTGCATTAGTTACCAATCTTAACGCCCTTTAATAATTAAACAACCACCTTAAAATATTTTTCAACTCAGGAATGCATGTCGCAAACGTAATTACCAGAGGATCTTACGACGTACAGTCGAAAGACCAGTAAGTTAATAATTAATCTAATAAATATTTTGAGTTGATAGAAGAGGTGAAATACACAAAGTTCATGAATTTATCGGTTCTAGCAATTAAAATGATGAATAAAGATCATATCGTTTCAATATTTGATTAATTCTTTCGGCTGTTCCTTATTCGCTCGTTCTGCAACGGATATCTGTTGTATGAGTTTTTCTGTACACGATTTCGATAATTGCGAGCGGAGATTGCTGTATTTGGTTAATCAACATATTTCGCACGTGCGCCTGCAGCTGATGAACGCCCCGTACTGAATATTACTGCAGTATAGAACTTACATTTCCTAATTGGTCTGTTAGGGTTAATTGCAACCTGCTGCAAAAAGTTTAAATGTGTGATGATATTTACCCTTCTTGTGACAGATTTTACACTTCCTAATTGGTCTGTTCAAGTTATTTGCAACATGACCAAATTTACACATCTTGGTATGGAACTTACACTTCCTAATTGAGCTTCTAGGGTAAATTTGAAGATTAAGATCATACTCATAATTACCCTAAGATCAGTATGGAAATTACACTTCCTAATTGGTCTCTTACGGACATTCTATCGATATCAATATGATGCAGGGTAAACAGTCTTTAAAGCGTCCCGTTTGGCAATAACGATAGTTTTACCAGCTGGGCACATACACTAGGTCCATTTATGAACCAATTATGACTCAATTCTGTCAGTGAGAACACTTGCTTTAAAGTCTGACTCAATTCTTCTCTCTAATTACGCCATTTGAAGAGCTCCTTTGGGCAAACTAAAAGATAAGTTCCTCTAATAAAGCTTAACTATCTCCAGAATACCAAAATTAGGCAAATACCTATGTATACTATATTTTATAGAAACATTCTGCCACTGAAATGCTTCAAGAATTAGAAAGCACGTGATATGAAATAGGGCACACCTTCCTAATGAGGAAGTCTCAATGAGATTTTGAAACATTTATCCGGGTAATTTTTCTTTACAAGCGTGCATATAACGACCTCACTAATGAAATCACAAAGTCTGCGAAAATTTTTTTCGCAACAGTAACAAATCGAATTCAATATTTGAAAAAAATTAAAATATTTCACTCGGTTCCATTTTTCTACTAGTTATCACCAAAGCATATATACATAATGTCTGACGTTGAAGAACAACAACAACCAGTTGTCCAAGAAGAATTTCAATTAGTTGAATTGGCTACTGCCATCCCAGCTGACGTTCAAGCTGCTCAACAAGAAGTCAAGTTATTCAACAAATGGTCTTTTGAAGATGTTGAAGTCAAGGACGTTTCCCTTGTTGACTACATTCAAATCAGACAACCAGTCTTTGTTTCCCACACTGCTGGTAGATACGCTTCCAAGAGATTCAGAAAGGCTCAATGTCCTATTGTTGAACGTTTGACCAACTCTTTGATGATGAACGGTAGAAACAACGGTAAGAAGTTGAAGGCTGTCAGAATCGTCAAGCAAGCTTTGGAAATTATTCACGTTTTGACCGAACAAAACCCATTGCAAATCTTGGTTGACGCTATTGTCAACGCTGGTGCCCGTGAAGATTCTACCAGAATTGGTTCTTCCGGTGCCGTCAGAAGACAAGCCGTCGATGTCTCTCCATTGAGAAGAGTTAACCAATCCGTCTCTTTGGTTACTGTTGGTGCCCGTGAAGCTGCCTTCAGAAACATCAAGACCATTGCTGAATGTTTGGCTGAAGAATTGATCAACGCCGCTAAGGGTTCTTCTACTTCTTACGCTATCAAGAAGAAGGATGAATTGGAAAGAGTTGCCAAGTCTAACCGTTAAGAAATTTATGGTATTCTTTTCTTATGTATTTTACTCCTTTTTAGCAAAAAACACGCATATCTAAATATAAGTTTTAATTGTATATTTTTGTGCCTCTATTATGTTTAATGTCCGTATATTGAAAATTATTGGTCTATTGTAAGCTGATATTATTTTTACTTTAGATTGATGTGATCGATAAGTTCTTTAATTAATATATAAATAACAAAATGACTAAAAATTTAAACCTTCCTGATGTTAAAACATCTTCTGAAGTAATGCCAAATATCGGTTTTCACCAACTTTTCAAGTCTTACAATCTCTTCCAAGATAGCTTCCGAGTTTTCAGGCTCGTTTTCTTTCCTATCTTGACATAATGCTAACTCTTCATTTAAGTTCCTACGCACAATCCATTCACGAACCACAAACAAGGATAAAACACCACAGACAAAACAACATCCCGCAAAAATTTGTGAATGTAAATAAGGTTTTGAAACCCCTTTTTGGGTAAGACCAAGTGCAATAACACCTGGGAAAAGACAAAAGGGAGCAGAAATGAGATTAAGACCTCCCCATGCAGATGTAAGTTTATTTTGTCTACTTCCTCTCAAAATATCGGATGCAATTGGAATACCCATGGTTGGGGCAACACCACAAAAAAGACCAAGTAGAATCGACAAAGCAATCAACGCACCGTAGGTTGTAGCATTAATCCAGAAGGCAAACAAACATATCATCATAAAAACACAGACAGCGATTGTTGCGTTTGTCCTTCCGAAAGAATCACCCATATACCCCATGAAAGGTCTTCCAATGCATTGACCAACATTAAGCATTGTGGTAAGATTAGCTGCTTGAGTTGCATTCAAACCAACTGCAGTACCGTAAGGGGAAATCGTGAAAAGTAAGAGAATATAACCCATAAAAGTCACTGTATACCAGACAGACAAAAAGGCAATTTCATAATGTTTGTAGAAAATACTCAAATCACAAGTGTCTAACAAACTCAGTTTAAAGTATTCTTTTGTAAAAGTCTCTTTCAAAGGTCTTTGCTTTGTATTAAAAGGTTTCAATACCACAAGTGCAACCAAAGAAGTGACGCAAGTCACAATACAGAGCATACGCAATGCCCATTTTTGGTCACCTGTTTCTTGGATGAGTTTGTTAATAGCAAGAGAGAAAACAACACCACCAAGACCACTCCCACTAATTGCAATTCCCATAGAGGTAGCCTTTTTAGTTGTGAACCATGTAGGTAAAGCAATGGTTGCAGGTATAAAAATTAAACCGAATGATATACCGATAAGAACACCTTGCGTCAAGAAAATTTGCCATAACTTTGTTGAGAATGACGCTAAAAGATATCCAAGAGTTTGTATGACAAGCCCTATGAATATTACAGGCTTTATCCCAATCAACCTATATAAAAGTGCACAGAATGGCGCCAAAGCAAATGCAAGGAAAATAACAAGACCACCAATGACCGCATAGTCAAGGTTTGTTCCACCAGGGAATGTATTGTTCGTAAGATAGAAATCTAAAAAGACACCATATGCCCCATTAGCCCCCCAAGTACTGAAAATAGATAACATGGCAGCTATTGAAATAACCCAACCATATCCACCATCAGGAGGTTCGACGAATTCATTTTCAATTTCATTAAGAGTTTCGAGATCAGGAAAATCTTCACTATGTATACTATCAGGATGTAAACTTCGAATACTTCTTTTACTTATTGTTGGACTCAATGGAATGTGGGTGTCGTCATTTTTTGATTGGTTTATAGATTCAATATCAAGAGGTTGAATTTTTTTCACTTCTTCTTGTTTCGATGACTCTGAATCTGAATAACTAGTCATTATGTACTTATGATATAGTATATTTTTGTGCATTCATATTATGTCAACTTTATGCAATGATGAGTCTATATATATTTCTCATTTTAACATTTTCAAATTATCAGGATGAGTAATATTGGAAAGAGCCCCGCCAGCAGCTATTTTTTTTTTTAGTAGTGCTAAAAGCCGCTACACATTCGCAAAGCGGAAAGGATCGTTGAAACTATCACAAAACTCAGTCCGAATAAAGCGCCTCTTTCCTATTTCAGTAATATTTCCCAAACACGCAGAGCGGATGTTTAACATTAGTAATTGTCGGGCACAAAATAGACTAAACAAGGTTTGCGATCATAACAATTAACTTTTCAGAAAAAAATGGCGGCTCATGGTTCGTTATACATCAAAGTATTAGAGCGGAGGAAATATTCGTACTCATTAGATTTTAACTTGAAGTCACCATGTAGTAGAAGACGCAACATTCACATCTTCCCCTATACATGACTTGTGTCTTTTTGACGAGGCAAGCTGGAAGTTTCCAATATCGGAGTTAGAAACAAATTCTCCGATTCTTTCGGGCCCGATATCGTATTAGATTAAAAAACCGACTTTCAACTGCCGGCTTCCCCTCCCTCATTTATCTTCCAGATAAATATAAATCTAATTATACATCCATTTGTGCTTCGCGCTCAGAAACATTTCCATGGGTATGCACGCTTGTTCCATGGGTATCGAAAAACGAAAAAATGTTTGTCTGCGTTTTTGTTTTGTTCTGTAGTACGGCTATTATAAACATTGCTTTTAATGTTCAAATGTGCTTTTTGTGACATGTGGACCAAACTCCGTGATTCCTTTCCCTCTTTTAATGCCCGACAACGGTGCTAAACGCCTCTTGATATTTGCACTAAAAGCGAAAAAGCTTAATCCAAGGGGCTGCTTTGTAATATGATTTTAGTCTGTGGGGAACTAGAATCAGTCTCACAATCAATCGATGTAGGGGCTTGCTCCTAAGTCCTATTTTTAAATGTGCTTTTTGATTAAAAGTGAAGTCATCTGTGATAACTAATCTAGCATTGTAAACTCAATTATGGTGAAAACCCGTGCATGACTTGTGACCGCGACAGAGGAACTTCTATTGCATGATTTGACTAAATCAATAGACTCGTTTCCATTTTGAGCTGTAAAGTGCTGACAGGTTTGGTTTTGTTAGGTTTATGAATCATGTTCTTTATTTCTTTTTTATGGGCGAGATGTGAAATGCTAACTATAAAAACACACTTATAGTTTAATAATTAGAGCTACGTTTATGCCTCATAAGTGATATTGAGATCTAGATTGAAACCTGAAATGATTGGCAAATGTATATCTATTGGTACAGAAAATACAATTAGCCGTATCTACAGTTGACAATTTATACTTGAGCACTTGGTAAGCTTATATCGATATTCAGGTAAATCGAAGTCTACATCATTTATTGTAATTCTTGGTCCAAACTTTATATTTATAGTAGAAGAGAGTCTGTTGATGGCAGTTTTTTGTTCCCGTATTTATCTACCTGAACTAGCCTAAGTGAAATCTGCATCCGAAATACCATTCATGTCTTATTGATACGTTTTCTTCATGATGGATTCATTCATTTCAACCCCATCATACGGTTTCATATCAAACTTACCTATAAATCACCAAACCCTTCATATTATGATTTATATGCCAAATAAAAGTCTTTTGCAGATATATTAGCGAAGTTTACTATATCTCTTTAAGAAAAACTCAAAGTAGCAATTTTGGGATAATTGATGATATCATCCATACCTTTGAGCTCAAACGATATATAGCTGTCCGCTGGTGATTCAGGATTAAATTGATGGATCTCAATTAACAGGGAGTTTCGCACGGTCATATAATACCTAAATGAATAATTGGAATAACCACTAGATATATAGTATTGAAGGAAATAAAATTTACAAATCAACAGATTCATATGAATAGAAGCAACATTCTTTGGGATGCAAAGCTTGCGTTGCCGCTTAATACCCACTGGACTTTATAGATGGCATTATGAGAGAACATTCTTCGTGAGGGTAGATATGGCTTCAAACAGATAATATACCATCAAACATACAGAAACATTGGATTATACATGAATGTTAAATTTGCAGACGAACTAAATTCAGCTTGAACGGCAAAGAAAAATTTAACATTAGTTATATTACATAAGCAATATGTCAAATTTGAGGCAAGACAAATAGCGAATTTAAGTATAATCATATATTTGACTTTATCATATCTCCCTATTATCAGGTACATCAACAGTGGAAAAAAGCACCTCGAAATATTCTCTGGAAGCCGTCTTTTGTGTTTTATTGCTGTTTGTGAAAAAATTTATCGTCTACATTTTCGGCTGGATTAAAATTCCTCTCCTTTCCATCGGAGGGATTCCATGCAGTTGAGAATGCAAGATTGTCTTAGATATGCTCGAAAAAAGCTGCAAAATATTATGCCTTTATTTTCCTCTCAAGAAATCTGCGCACTTTTATATCTCCAAATTTGGCTGCAAAATAATACCCCCCTATCTTCCCCCAAATAATCCACAGATGCAATTTTCCACGTGAAAAATTGGCTGCAAAATAACCCACCTGTATATTTCTCTCAATAAACGTTATACTTGCCAAATTGGCTGCAAAAATACCCGCCTCTATAATCCTCTCCTCAAGCAACCACAAATGCGTTTGTAAACCACGAGAATTCGCAACATTCAAAATGTATAAATTCAGATTAAATATCTTAAATGTAAATTGAATTCCTTTATATCTTCTTCTTCACTTTCCGACCAGATAAACATTTTTCACAGACTCCGGAAGTATAACCAAACTCATCACCAATCCACTTTCTCAGAATGCACTTAAAATCAATCAAGTTCGTTTCAAAGATGAAAAATCTCTTTGAAACAAAGACAGAGAAAGAGAAACTAATTCCAGCCAAGATTAACGGTAGCAAAAGAGCTAATTTAAAGAACAAGGCTAGATCATTTATCAATATGTTTAAAAAGAGTCCAAACTCTGTTTTTACTATTGTCCCAGAACCAGAAGCTTTACATTCATCAGATGCTTCGTCCTACATTACCATCTGTGACTCCGCCACCCCTTCTGTCATTCGTCGTATACACAAATCAAAACTTCCAGGATTATTCTTCGCCACTTTTGCTACTCTGGAATCAGCTATTGACCTTACCTTATCTCACAAGGAAGATGATGTTGTTTCTTTGGAATCTGCAGTACCAAAGGAGCAAAAATCTACTGACTTTGAGACCAGCGAGGTTCATCCAGTTGAACAGAAGCCTGAAGAATCCTCCACCACTCAACCACCTCGCAAGTTCAAATTGCACTCACCTACTGTTTATGAAAGTATCATGAACTTTTTGATTGGACATTTCTGTGCAGAAAAAGAAGGTTACACTTTGCACTTTGATGCAAAGAGAAGAGATATCCGCCACACTTGGGTTATGCGCAGATACAGATTTAGATTCAACAGGGTTGCCTTCATCGAAGGGGTTGACCAAAAGATCTGGGTTCGCAAGCTCAAGTTTAGAACCAAGCGAATGAGGGTCAGGAACAAGTTCCAGAAATACAGAACCAAGAAAACTTGGTCTGAACCAAGCCCAAACTTTCTTTGAACTTACTTCACAAGAATGAAGATCTACAGACGGAATATGGATCATCAACAAATCAAACGCTTTAATTCCAAAAAAGAACATAAAAATTAAAAAATCCACTAAAAAAATTGAAAAATTTCAAAAATCCTAAAAAAATAAAAAACTTCAAAAATCCAAAAAAAATTTAAAACTTTTGCAACCTCGCTGGCTACTTTTATTATTCTTAGACTTGGTCTAAAGCTTTATAATAACTCTTTAAATAGTATATCTTTCCATCTCTCAATAATAAACTCTTCATTGTTTTCAATTTCAGACTTAATCTTTATATGATACATTGCTCTGACGATTGTTCTGAAGGTCTTCTTCTAGAGTGATATGGGCTGGAGTTTTTAGTTTGAATTTCCTTTTCCCTATATTTCACCTTTCACTCATAAAATGATCGTTCTACTTGCTCAAATGAAAGTTTCAAGTTTTTTTGGGGACGTTTTAAATTTGAGAATATGCCGATCAGTATTTTGAAGTTGGCATAAAGGGGGTTGAGTCCATATATTGTAAAAAGAGTTATTACGCGAGTGTTTTTCTTCTGATTAGGTACGTAAAATTTACGAAAAGTCGGTGAAGCTGGACGAGAAGTTTTAAAAAAGGGTAATGTTTTTGTAAGTTATAATATTACGTCCGCTTGTTAGAGACAAGCAGCGAATATAGGTATTTTCAAGCATTATGTGTTTAGTTATTTCAGTGCGGGCCAAACTAACCTTTATAAGTTTTGAGTAACGTTCATCCTCACCACAAAAGGTTCCAGACTGTTCTGATTCTGTTAAATATAAGTATGGAAAAGATATTGAATTGTGCAATACACTGATGATTTATATTTTTTTGATATGTTCTTATATCTCTTAAGGTAATATAGCTTAGCTCGTCGAGTTTATTTGAGTGCTCAGTGTTTGGAAGCCAACATGACCATTACACGTGAATTGGAAATCATTCCAGCAAAAATGATGGGACAATCCGTTGGTGCCAATAATGAGATATTGATCATTTTTCTCAGTTTTTTAGATTTTGAAGATGATCAAGTTACATTTTCAGATTTGTATAAACTTGTTGTAAAACCGAGCACTGATATCCTATTTTTTCGCAACCACTGATTATTGTGTTAGAATTTGCTTATCTCACGTGCAGAAGAACGTGATGCTTTGGCCCCCTTTAAAAGTTCAACGCTTCAACAAAACGATCATGCTTGTCACAAAGCAAAGAGATCTAAATACACACCAATAATATAATAGCATGTCCACATCTGACTTCTTATCTAAGGGCATTGACTTAGTTCAGAAGGCTATTGATGCTGATACCGCCACACGTTATGAAGAAGCTTATAAATTATACTACAACGGGTTGGATTACTTAATGCTCGCTATCAAGTATGAAAAGAATCAAAAATCAAAGGAGTTGATCAAATCAAAGTTCACAGAGTACCTTACAAGGGCGGAACAATTAAAAGATCATTTGGAAAAGAAAGATAAGAAAAATGATACTAGTAATGGTTCAAGTGGTGCCAGCGCCACCAAAAAGAAGGGTGGCGATGGTGATGATGATTCCGAGGATAATAAGAAATTAAGGGGTGCTCTTGCTGGAGCAATTCTTCTGGAAACACCAAACGTTAAATGGAGTGATATTGCAGGTTTGGAAAGTGCGAAAGAAGCTCTTAAAGAAGCCGTTATTTTACCTGTTAAATTCCCACAACTTTTTGTGGGGAACCGTAAACCAACTTCGGGTATTTTATTGTATGGTCCACCAGGTACTGGGAAATCATACCTTGCAAAGGCTGTTGCAACCGAAGCAAACTCTACGTTTTTCTCTGTTTCATCATCTGATTTAGTTTCGAAATGGATGGGTGAATCTGAAAGATTAGTCAAACAATTATTCACTATGGCTAGAGAAAGTAAACCATCGATTATTTTCATTGATGAAGTGGATGCTTTATGTGGACCTCGTGGAGAAGGTGAATCTGAGGCGCTGAGAAGAATCAAAACAGAATTATTGGTTCAGATGAATGGTGTCGGCAATGATTCTAGCGGTGTACTTGTTTTGGGTGCAACCAATATTCCATGGCAATTAGATGCAGCTATTAGAAGAAGATTTGAAAAGAGAATTTATATTGCTTTACCTGATGTACAAGCTCGTACCTTGATGTTTGAGATCAATCTTGGTAATGACGTACCATGTAGTTGTACTGCTCAAGATTTCAGGTTACTTGCAGAAATGACCGAAGGGTATTCGGGGCATGATATAGCTGTTGTTGTGAGAGATGCTCTTATGCAACCGATTCGTCAAATTCAACAGGCGACTCATTTTAAACCTGTTTTCGAAGAGGATGGCACTGAAAAATTAACACCTTGCTCTCCAGGTGATGAAGGTGCTAGAGAGATTGGATGGATGGATATCGGTACAGATGAATTAAAGGAACCCGAACTTACAATCAAAGATTTCATAAAGGCAATTAAAAGTAATAGACCGACCGTTAATAGTGATGATATTTCCAATCATATTAAATTTACCGATGATTTCGGTCAAGAAGGGAATTGAAATCTTTCTAGAAAAAATACATCAAATAGACAAGAAAATTGATAAATTTTTTTATTTCTATATTTACATAATTTTGGATTATAAGTATACATTTAGAGCTAATAGTCTGGTTACCGTGGTGCTCTGGACAACGGGGTATATAAAACATTATAGTCAATATAATACATATGTAGTTAGTGTCTCATTGGTGATCTTGATCTGTTTCTACGTGGAGATCTATCTCTCATTTTATGGGCAAACAAATCTTCTTCTTCATCATCATTACGATTATTGCGTCTTCTCAGATTATTTTGCCTATTTGGTCTGGCCCCATTAGCCGATTTTAATTTGTCTGCGAAAAGGTCTTCTTCAGGTTCTTGAACCTGAGGAAGTGAGGGGACGTCGTCATTATGACGTTCGCGGCGTTCTCTTGAATGTCTACCTTCTCTGCTAAACTTTCTTCTTTGCTGTCTTTCTGGCTCACCATGTATCAAGTAATAACGAGAATAAAGTGCTGCATTCTTCACTTTACGATCCAGTTGAAGAGCTTGTCTAATATATAATATAATCGAAGTTTCATCCTCATCCATATCACCAGAATCTTCATCACCATTTTCATTTGATTTTTCTTTATTTATTCCCAATCTTGCAAATAAACTTTGTTGTTTACGGAATTCAAGTGTTGGATTATACAGTTTTGTTTCTCTTTCTTGCATAATTTCAGAAACATATTCTTGGTTGTTCAAATCAGGTTCTTGAAAAGTTTCTGGAGTTATTATATTAGGATTCAGTGAAGTAATTGACAATAATTTTAAAGCTTCAGAGGCAGCTTCGTGTGTTTGAAAAACAACATTGACACTAGAGTCATTGACCCATTCGATTCTAAATTCGAGTTGCCTATCGAGCATTTCATACTTGATAGTACCATCTTCTTGACGAAATTCTCTATAATTCAAGTAATAATCAATGAAATAAGTGATATCATCTGTTGATAAATTATCAACACCACGAATCTTCAAAGCTTCAGGACGTAATATTTCGGTTTGTCCATTGAACGATACTTCGATTTGCTGTTCTCTCAATTTGGTTTCTCTTTCCTTTTGATCTTCCAAAGGCTTAGTCATGAGTCCACCGTAAGGTGCCACTACTGGTTCGGTCATATTCGATATTTTGCACTTGAATGCTTTGTTGTTTTTTCTTTTGACAAGTTATCATTTTTTTTTTCGGTTTCAATTTAGTGAGATTCGAAATGAACCAGAAAGAGTGTCAATCAATATCGAATGTTTAGGGCAGTAAAAGAGGAGTAATATTTTTTCTTTTGATGCTACAAAATCTATATTTTCTCTTATTGAATTATTCTAATTAATACATGGTGCTAATATACAAAGATGAGATGCTAAATTCTGAAGTACTAATGATTAACTAATCTTGCATTGTTTCAGTTTTATCAGTGCTCACTGAGACGTCTTCTCTTATAAATAAAACATTATTGCATCTGATGAATATCTCTCCGATCAATTCGGCCTCCTTATCTTCTTCCAGGTTCACCACTTCGTAAGTGTTGTCCAATTGTAAATTCATATAATTATCAATCGACACTAGTCTACCCTTGTATTCTGTTTTATTCCATTTCAATCTGACTATGACTTGCTTGTCAATCAAAGTTTTCAAAAAGGGTTTCGGATTAATAGGTTGAAACTATTGGTTAGTACTGGTTCTTTTAAACATATTTATTCTAAAACAAATACTTACTGTTGACATTTTATTTATATATGACAAACTTCGCTTTTTGCTTGTCTTTATTTTTCGTTTCGGTTGATTTTTTTGAATTAAAGATTTCGCGTTCAATAAATCAAAAAACAAAAGAACAGATATTAAAATACTGAAAACATAAACATTAAAAATGGGTAAATTACTCCAGGTGCTTGTCATTGGTGGGCTAATTAGATCCGCTATTCCAACTGTATTTCCTGAGATCGTGGACTCTCTCGCTTCAACAAATTTATTGTCATCTCCGCTTAACTCGTATAAATCATTGCAAGAAGCATTCTACTATTTAAAACATCATATCAATCTATATGATGGTGGTATAAATCATCACCCACCATTATTGGTCATAATATTGCTGGTGATCAACCACCCAGCCATCTTTAATTTGTTATTCACAGCAATTGATATAATAATTACTCTTAGATTGGTCAAATTGAACCGTTGGTATAATGATTATAATTCAAAACGTGTTGGAACTGTTTTTAAAGGATTCAATGATGACTTGATCGCTGCATTCTATTTATTCAATCCTTTGTTAATCTTGAGTAATATTTCCAAATCCACTTTATTATTTACCAATTTTTTCATTATAGAAGCTTTATACCAACTTTTATTAGTACGTAACTTCAAAAGAAGTATGGTAGCATTGGCAGTGGCAACTTACTTATCTTTGACACCAGCAATATATATGGTACCTTCAATAGGGTTCTTGGGGACACTGGCCTTACAATTGAATAAGTATCAAATCATCAAGTCTGGTATTGTTTACGTTTCGGTATTGTTCTTTTTGGTGATCACTTCTTATACATTAATTGGTGGATCCTCTAATTTTATTAGACAATGTTATGGTACCATAATATTACATGACAAAATCCTGCCAAATATGGGGTTATGGTGGTACCTTTTCACAGAAATGTTTCAATTCTTCACTCCTTTCTACATTGGATTGTTCAACTTATATCAATTCGTGTTTGTCATTCCATTCGCTATCAGATTCTTAGAATTCGGTAGTTCTGCTGGCGATTCCTTTTTGAGTGTTGTCATTACATACATTTGGCTTAGTTTCACAAAATCATATCCAACCTTGGGTGATTTGGGATTTGGTTTATCATTTTTGCCAATTTTCAAGGATGTGATCCTCCCACATTGTAAATATGCATTTATTGCAGGCCTTACACTCCTTATATGCCTTCTTTTGGCCCCAATTTTCTACTATTGTTGGATCGTACTTGGTAACGGTAATTCCAACTTTTTCTACTCAATCAACTTGATCTGGGGGGTTGTGCATATAATTATCATTATGGATTTGATTTGGGGTAAATTGACTTTCGATTACCTTGAACAACACAGACTTAGAGGTAAAGAAAAGAGATTAACCCAGTTATGAAGATAACAATCAATAAATATTTATAGAATATATATTTGTATTTGCATCAAAATCGAACTCGCGGAATCACATTTTTTATTAAAAAAAAATAAATGTAAATTTTGTGATGTTCAATCACATGATTTTTTCAGCCAATCAAAATTGTCGAAATTTTCATTTACACAGTAAGACAGCGAAAAAATGCTTTAATCATAAAGAGAATCGAAAAAACGTTCCTAATAACAAGCGTTTTGTTCTAATAACACAATCTTTCAAGAACCTATAAAATGTTATCTCGTTCTGTCCGTCGTACCTTCAGCACCTCTGCTGCTGCTGCCTCAAACATCAAGATCGCTGCCAGAGATGCTGCAGGAAACTTGTCTAGTGTTTCCGTTGTTATCAACAATGCCGGTTCAAAGGCTGGAAAGTCTGGTGTTTCGCACTTGTTATCCAAATTCAACTTCTTAAATACTCAAAGTAAGTCTGCCTTGAGATTCACAAGAGAATCCGAATTGTTGGGTGGTGTTTTTGGATCTCAAGTTTCGAGAGATTCGATTGTTTTGCAAGCTCAATTCTTGAAGCAAGATTTACCATTCTACGTTGAATCTTTAGGTAACGTTGTTGCCCAAACTTCTTTCAGACCACATGAATTCACCGAAGTTGTTTTGCCAGCTGCTAAGGCCGAATTCGAAGCTGCACACACTTCCAATGCTTACACTGCTTTGGAATCCTTGCACGAATTGTCTTTCAGAAAGGGTTTAGGTAACCCATTACTCTATGACGGTACCACCAAGGTCACTCTTGAAGACGTTGAAGAATTCGCCTCGCAAACTTACACTGCCGGTAACGTTTCGATCTACGCTTCTGGTGTCAATGGCGAAGACTTGTCCAAGTTTGTCTCCGAATCTGCCTTCTCTACTTTGAAGCAAGGTTCTACTTCTGCTCCAGCCGTTGAATTCTTCAAGGGTAAGGAATCTAGAATCAGAGCTGCTGGTGAATCCGTCGCCTTGATTGGTGTTCCAGTCAAGCCAACTGATTTTGCCAAGTTCGAAACCTTGTCTGCTGCTGTTGGCTCATCTGTCTTGAATGGTTCTGCTGCTCCATTGAACAAGATCCCAGGTGCTTCCTCTTACTTACACAAGTACAACGATGCCGGTTTATTCGTTGTCTCTGTCAGCGGTTCTGCTGCCGACGTTGCTCAAGGTATCAAGCAAGCCAAGAAGGTTGTTGAATCGGTCTCAAACACTGAATTGAAGAATTCTGTCAAGGCTGCTCAATTGTCTGTTGCCTTACAATCCACTTTTGATTCTCCATTAGACTTGAAGGTCGACGCTTCTGCCGTCTCTTCCGGTGCTTCCTTGGGTGAATTCAACTACGTTGTCATTGGTGACGTTGATGTCTTGCCATACGCAAGTGAATTGTAAATAAATGAATACTAAAATAACGGAATTCACCACAAAAACACTTTCAACTATCCCCCTTCAAAATCACACTTCCTAAAAGTCAAGAGTCAGCATATATACAAACTAATGATGATTATGGTCCGTATAGCCTAATATATTTATAGCATATTCACGTGTAGTTATCGACTTGTTTTCAAATAACATATTTATTCTAAAAGATGCTAAACAAATGTAATGGCGTAAAATTCGATATTTGGTCGTGTGCTACACAAACAAAAGATATTGAAATTTTTCAGAGCAGAGCAGATATCGAAAAATAGAAAAAAATAACATATAAGCACACATCATATATAGATAAATAAACATAAACAATGTCTGACCTTGAGGAAAGCGCATTCAACGAAGGTGCTGAAAACTACGATGATTTCGACCAAGCAGAACACTTTTCTGATGAAGAATTCCAAGAACCAGAAAACGAACAAAACGGTAACGGCGGCGATGTTGGCATGAAGACCGAAGATGGAAAGACTATAGTCAACGGTGGCTTTGGACCTGATGATGCCAATGCTGCCAACAAAGTCAGGCAAAAGACAGTCAAGGAGTTGGCCATACCTAAGGAAAAAAGATCAACAACCCCTTATATGACTAAATACGAACGTGCTCGTGTTCTTGGTACCAGAGCTTTACAGATCTCTCTTAATGCACCTGTATTGGTAGATATTGAAGGTGAAACTGACCCATTGCAAATTGCCATGAAAGAGTTGGCCCAAAGAAAGATCCCATTGGTTGTGAGAAGATACTTACCCGACGGCTCTTTTGAAGACTGGGGTTGTGATGAGTTGATCGTGGATCACTAATCTAGACTTATTGAAAAAGAGCACAGATTTTGTATAATAATATTAAAAGAGACGGCGTGTCGTTGTATATCGTAATAAAAGTGCATAAATATATTATCAAGCCGTAGAGCTTTTTGCTTTTGAAAAGAGATCAAAAAAAAAAGATAAGCCCGCCCTTTCTAATCGATATAGGCATCTAACCATTTGGATGCTAAAAACAATTTCTTCCCGTCGGTCTGCTCCTTAACAAAACCTTCGACTAACTTGTCGAATGTGGCTCGGGATAAGCGATGATCCCCACTACCGATTTCACCTAATTGTACAGAACAACAAGCTTCTTTTAAATTATCAACATCTATAATCAAATCGTCTGAATATTTTCGTGGATCTCCTTCCTCTGCAAACACTTTGAGAGCATTATAGATCGTCATTCGATCTTCGAATTTCAGGAATTCTTTAGCCATAATATTCAGGAATTGTGTGAAGTTTATCCCTTTTGAATCGGTACTAGATTCAACAGAGATCATACTAGTAAGTTGCGAATCAGTGGGTACTTTAAGACCCAATTGTGTATATAATCTTACCAAATCATCCTTTGTGATTATTGAATCGCGCGAATCACCATCTATTAGGGTGAATGCGTTACGAAGTTGTGCCTTCTGGTTATTGGAAAGTGTATTGAGTGCTGACATTCTCTAGTATATAATGAAATAATTGCCTGTTTATATTTTCTATATCTAGCTATACGTTGCGATTTTTGATCTCTAGCGAGACTTTCCACCGCGAACCCAAATCTTTAACGGGAGCTTTACCTAAAAAAAAAGAGATCCGATACTGTTATTTTTTTTAGCGCGTTTATCGAATCCAAAACATCAACACCGAGATCTTTCAGAAACATCATCTGGCAACGAAATATCTCCAGCCGGTTGCTATATCTAATTCAACCAAATAGAAATTTGCATACAAACTTATAGAAAAATAATAGAATTGCATTCATGGACACATCCACTTTATACAATCAGCCCGTAGTAATAGACAATGGATCTGGTAATTTGAAGGCCGGTTTTGCCGGTGAAGACAAACCACGAACATATGCATCTGCAATTGTGGGCAGACCTAAATATCACAAGATCATGGCGGGATCGCTCATTGGCGATCAATCGACAAAAGATGAAGACAAACGAGTAATGGGAGCCGTTAGTGAATTAGATGCATCAGCAGGTGCTGGGACAAGAGGCATTCCACGTACTAGTGTTGATGAAACATATATTGGAAATATGGCACAACAAAATAGAGGTTTACTTAAACTAACCTATCCAATAGAGCATGGGATTGTGAATAACTGGGACGATATGGAGAAATTGTGGTACCATACGTACACTCAAGAGTTGAAAACAAATGCCGAGGATCATCCATTACTCATAACAGAAGCTCCTTTAAATCCACGAGCCAATCGAGACAAAATGTGTCAGGTTTTGTTTGAACAGTTTAATATTCCATGTATATATATTTCGATCCAAGCAGTTTTATCGTTATATGCCAGTGGCAGAACAACAGGTGTTGTGATCGATAGTGGTGATGGTGTATCACATGTTGTTCCTGTTTATGAAGGATTCTCTTTGCCAACCTCCATTAAAAGGATGGATATTGCTGGTAGAGATATCACCGAACAATTACTGTATAACTTACGAAGAATGAATGGGATCTCGTTACAAAGCAGTTCCGAATTGGAAATAGTAAGGCTTATCAAAGAAAAATCATGTTTTATTTCGAAAGATCCAACCAGAGATGAAAAATTATATGCTACATCCAATTATTATACAACTAATTCCGAGCTAAGCTCGACTTTTAAATTACCTGATGGTCATGAGATTCAACTAGGGGTTGAAAAATTCAGATCTCCCGAAATCTTATTCAACCCACAATTGATAGGGAACGAATCGCCTGGATTGCACGAACTTGTTTCTCTTGCAATTGCCAAGACAGACTTAGATTTAAGGCCAGTATTATACCAGAACATTATTCTTTCAGGTGGGAATACTCTTTTGACGAACTTCGGAGACCGTTTACTCTCTGAGCTTAAACAGCAACAGCAACAGCAAGAACAGTCGCAAAGTATCTGGAACAAGAATGCAAGCAACAACTACAACACCAAAATGAAGGTAAAGATATACGCACCTCCGGAAAGAAAATACTCAACATGGATCGGTGGATCAATATTGGCAGGATTATCTACATTCAAGAAGATGTGGATAACTTCTCTGGAGTATATGGAAGATCCCGACGTGATACATACCAAATGTATGTAGTTTTGACATTATATATTTATCCTAAATACAGTAGTATCTGTCACCAAAATCACCTAAACCTGGAACAATGTATTTATCGTCGTCCAACTTTTCATCGATACCACCAGTGATGATCTTGACCAAAGGATACTTTTCTTGGAAAGCCTTGATACCTTCTGGAGCAGCCAATAAGTTTAAGAAGAAGATTCTGTCCATTTGAACACCGCGGGCCAATAATACTTCGACAGCCATCATGGCAGAACCACCGGTTGCCAACATTGGATCCAACAAAAACACATAACGTTCGGAAATATCCTCGGGTAATTTAGCATAAAACAATTTTGGTAATGCTGTTTCTTCATCTCTTTGGATCAATATCTTACCGATTCTAACCGAACGACAACATTCTCTCAACCCCATTTCCATCGATTCACCGGCACGAACAATTGAAACCCCACAAATCTTACCCAAAAATTTGGCACCTTCATATTCATGGCCACCATAACATTTGATGACAGTTGGTTCAACAGGTAATTGATTCAAACCTTCTTCGACAAGCAATCTGATGATTCTGTCCGAGTAAAATACAAAATCACCTCTCTTTGTGGTTTGGTCACGGATGATTGAGTACAACCCAATAAGTTGGTTGGTTTGTGGAAGCAAGACTACGTTCTTGTTGACTTCTTGTGATGTAGACATGCTGTATTATATAATTCTAAGTGCTGATAAATATCAGAAATAAATCAACTGATGGAAAAGGTAGGGTTAAAACAATTTTTTGCGCTTAAAATTAAGAAATTTTATACGAACGAAATTGAGTATATGGTCAACACCAAACGACTTTACAAGGTTATCTCGGTATATTCTCTTAGTCAAAAGACAAACACAAATTAACTCTAGATTTTCTACACCATATTGTACTGTGGACATAATATTACTATAATACAAAGGGTTAGTATCCTACTCTTCACTGACAAAAGGGTTGTCAATAATCTCACTTCCATCCACCGGGGAAATAGTCAACAATGAAGTACATCTCACCACAACTAATCCCAAGTCTCTGGATTTACCAGTAAGTACACTATCATCTTCTGGGTCTCTTAATTGTTCTTTCACATCTTCTAACACCAAGTTCATCAATTGGTCAAACCCTTTAAGTACACCGATAATCTGTCTTCCTCCAATAAACTTAACTCTGATTTCTTGATCCTTATACTTGTTCAAATCCAAGATGGCTTCTCTCTTTGGACCGTCATGCTTAGTACTACCCTGGTTGCTATTACTATTCTGGTTATTGTTATTATTGTTGTTGTACCTTCTTCTGTTGTAATTGTTATATCTCTGCTAAATAATAGTTAATATTTGCTTTAATCATCACTTGAGAATTCAATTTCCTTTTGATATTACATACATTTTCACTCATTTTTTATCGATCTAGTTTGTTATAGTATTTTTGATTAAATTGGTGAAATACTCGTTTTAAGATTAAAAGTTTTTTCTCATTTTGTGCGCGGGCACGTAAAACAACTTGTTAAAGTATCACCAGAATCTTTATACACTTCTAGTGAATCGAATTCATTTATTAATTTACAGATGCTATGTACAAATATAGATTCTCTTACTATCAGAATTATATTTCATGTTTAAATGTTATATGAAGACATTTGCCTTTTAAAATTCTCCACTCAACCATAATTGAGCTCTCTTCTTTCTTTCGGCTCTTCTAGCACTTTGTTTTTCATTAAGTCCTTCGTCAGGCTTTTCGGCTAATACCCCGGTGAAAACATTAATCTTTTTGGCTTCAATATTAAACTTTTTCAGTAATTTGCTAATGGTCCATTCTTCTGGGTTTTGTTGTCTCAATTCTCTGATCTGAGCCACAATATCGGCTGTTATTTCATATTGACGCTCGTGAGCTGGTGCATAGTGATTGATAATAGGGTAGTGTTTCAATTCTTCTTTGCTATATTCAAACCCACTTATCAAGGTCTTTCTAGGGTCAGAATTAGGTAAGAAAGCCTTTGCAGTCTTGATAGACGCTCTATTGATAGATGCTGGTGGGTTGTAAACCAAACCTTCTCTTTTTTTAGGTTTGAAGTTAAAGGCAGATCTGGCCTGGTTATATTTGTTGATTGGAACAGGCTCATATGGTATGCCTTGTGGTTTTCTAGTAGAAGCACGGCGTATGAAAGTTCTCAACATGCTGCCTAGTTAAGTATACTATGTTTATGCTTTTTGATCGAGGATTTTATTGTACTGCTTTTTTCTCGATCAAAAATTTTTCATCTTCTTCAATATGATCACGTGAGTATCTCGCGTGAGAATTTACCTAGTAGAGACGGGTAGTATAAAACAACGCCATCAAAAGAAGTTATATTTCAAGGTCTATTCTTAGTCATCAGGAGCATATTTACGATAAGTATATAAAGTTCAATGTGTTTTGTTTTGTTGCCCATCGCTTTTTATATGGTAGTAGCTGGTGATATCGAGTAGAGCTTTTTGGGTGCAAAATTTATTGTTGCGCACTTCAAGAGAGTTATGTTGAAAAAACCAATAAGAAAATCAGAATATCTATAAGTGGCCAATTGTAGCAAAATAGCAATTAAAAAAGTTCCGAATCCTTTTCTTTTGGGACCCAGAAATGTTCAAATGTCAATTCATATGGATAAGCCGTTTCTTTTGAATAAGGGTAAAACGTGAAACTTGTGAAGAATATAGTTTAATACTAACGTGAAATTGATACTTGCTATCTTGTCTTAGTTTATTTGTTGCATAATCTGGTTGCGTTTTTTCATTAACATTTCTTTGAATTTTCACTGAATTTTTTTGAATTTTGAAGAAACCACAATTAATGATAGTCTAGAACAAGATTATGTTCTTTTGAAGATGACGCTGTCTTCGCATATTATCCCTATTTGCGATTAAAGTTCGCAGAGCTCTAGAATGTACAGCTTCTCAATTGAAGATCGGAGATGTTCTAAATATTGATTGCGCCCCTGAAACTCTAAAGAGATACAAGTACGATCTAGATCCACTCACCCTAAAAATCCACTTACGAAACCTAAAATCTTCCTCCACCGCCAAATTCTGAACCGCTTCTAGTATTATCGAAAATGCTGCAATGTAAAGACTTTCTCTTTCGGTATTCTACTTTTGAACGCTAGCCTCTGCAGTCGCAAACTTTATTGAGATTACATTCACTTTACCACTAACAAGAAGGGATAGCTTAGTTGGAACTATCAAAAAGAGGATAACCAAAGGGCTGTTAACCGCAAAACACCCCAAAAACAATTTACGATGCTTTGCTATCATCATTCAGAATATATGGGATACAAATAAAGTCATAAGGTGTCATAATAATTAACCCCAAATTAAAAAATATTTTTTTTTGCCAGTAGAGGTCAATTTTCTTGATTTGCATATTATTTGCACTTGTAAAAAGTGG